>MOOZ01004915.1:220573-239575 GCA_002930495.1 Cecropterus lyciades | reverse complement strand
AGACCGGTATGGTGACCGCTCAGCCACGCGAAAATACATAAAATCCAAATACGTAAAATCTAAATATTGCAATGCTTCACAGTTTATACTTAGTTACTTAGCTATATATACTTAGTAACTTAGCAAAACATAGTCTATTCTAAGTAATTGCCTTAAAATGCCAATTCTCATAGGCGATCACAGTTTAATTAGATTGTACGCTGGAAAAGTCAAACAGATTCTCAAATTGCTCGTAAAGTTGCGGCATTCGTCTTCATTTCGTTAATTAAAAACAACTCTCTTTACGAACCTTTTATTTTTATGAGAAACGTTATCGTTTAAATTGCAAATTTAGGTCAATCATTTATAAAATTGTAAAATGTCTGAAACGATTTTTGTGATTGTAATTTAGCTGTTATTAAAGTGGTTTTATAAGTTTCTACTGATATGCTGTTAATCTTTATGGGCCACGTTGAAAACTTTTTTACAATATGGAAGTAGAACTAACACTTTTTTTATAATATGGAAGTAGCAAACGAGCTGTCCAGTTTAGGTAAGTGGCCACTGGACCCTTACCTAAGCTAACGAAAATTTTCCTTCCTTTACAGTAAAGCGGTTCTTCCTTTTCAGTGGAAGGGTGTGGTTATCGGCTCACCAATATATGAAGCGACCATTTTTGTACTCGGGAGTAGCAACGAGTTGCTTACAGATGTCCAAGGGCGGCAGTTACCACTTACCTTAAAGTGAACTGCATGCTCGTATGCTAAAAAAAGAACGGAAAAAAACATCAAATACTTGACGAAAAAAATGTACGCGAATGGAAAAAGTGATTAAATAGTAAGTGTTCCAAAAGTGTTAAAAAAATAGATGGCAGTGCGCTGTCGTTGCATCTAACTTTTACTATTTCATTATGCCATAACGTAACTAGGTTTTCTTACAATGAGTGATTAGCTGGACGACATTGGCCGCTAACTGTGAATTAATTAGGGTAACCTTCCATTCTAATTCTGCAAATCAGATTAAATATAAATGCTATACAAATGGACAAGGACTGGGACAGGGACTTAGTAACTGATGGTAGGACGTCACTACCGCACTCAGCAGCACTAAACACTGATGTTATTTGGCAGAAATGGGTATCACGGTAGTGTCACCTTTAAATTAGGCTCTTAAATTAAGCTAAGGCCGCCCTGAACATCTGCAGTCAATTCCAGAGAAGACTAAGTTGGAACGCCTCGGATAAGTATACATCTCCGTTACCATACTCTTTAGACCAGAACACAGTAATGCATAACACTGCTATTATAAGGCAATAATAGGGGTGGTGGTGGTGCTTCCGGAGTCAAACTACAAAGTATTTTACCACCTTGTAATGTCATTACCAAATTAAGTGACTTTTGTCATTTATCTTATTTTGAGTGCTGTGCATGACTCTCATATACCTAACTTATTACAATTACACGTTTGTCTGTATTTTAAAAAATAAATTACATAAGTTATGTCATGACTAGTAGAACAAAAAATTAAAATAATTATGTTAAGACATGGGTAGAGTGAAAATGTCTGATCATTATAGGTAACACTCCGGGTATTTTTAATATAGGCTGATATAAAAAGAAGTACCGCGTGAGTGGAGCGTGCGTACTACTTACAAGGGTCCCTGGGATATATATATATATATAAACAATGGTTTACATAAAAAAATAAAAGTTACTTAGACCTACCCTTTAGATGTTCGCCAGATGATGCGGTGAGCCCAACCGCTCACCTGGTGGAGTCCGATGGGGCAACACGTTTAGAGAACTCCAGTTGCGTTCCTTTGGAGATTCCGGAATCCTCTTCGCAGCGTCAAGGACGGCCACCGGGGGAGAATTAGTATGTCAC
Source organism: Cecropterus lyciades (assembly GCA_002930495.1). NCBI lineage: Eukaryota > Metazoa > Arthropoda > Insecta > Lepidoptera > Hesperiidae > Cecropterus > Cecropterus lyciades. The sequence continues at coordinate 237,712 of MOOZ01004915.1, read as the reverse complement.
TTAACTAGGCATCGATACCCCGGCGAAGGGTATTGCCTAGTTCCTTTTGAATGTTTTAAAGGAATAGGGCTATATACACTTACAATAATTTTTGACAAAATTGTGTATAGCTTAATGTATTAATAGATTGTGTATTATCGCTCTCATAGCATAGTGTATCGTAATAATAACTTTTATTTCATACTTTAGACTTTTTATTTCTCATTTTACTTTTATTATCCTGTTATAACTGCAATATTTTCTATTGTGCCCGAAGTTATCCGAAGCCATTATACCCTAGCCTTAACGATAAAGGAGGACATCTTTCATATGTGATCCATATTGTCATGATAATAGAATAAGTCGTCACTTCCTCCTTTTTCCCTATTTACAAGCACCATTTTTAAATATTATATGTCCTCTGTCAATCTGCAAACTGAGACGATTCTAATAATATGTCATATGTCTCATTGCGTCAAGCCGTTTGGGCTGTAGCGCGTTCTAAGGAAATTGACATGCATACGCTCGGAAATCTTTACCCTCCTGACGCAGTCGGGTAAAAAGGCATGCAGTAAAAGAGATTAAAATACTTTACCCAAAGATAAAATTCATCTTTCGAAACTGTGTTTCTTTTTTTTCTTTCGGAGTTTTACATTGCATTATATCTTCTACATAATTTAATACTCAATGTTTTATTTTCTATTACATTAATTCTGAGTTTTGCACATTAGAGGGATGGGCGGTTTTTGTGTGTAATAATGGTCACAGAAAGCATTTAGGCTGGAAACATATGAAACTGCTGGGCTACTATCCTGCACATTATACCTTACATCTGAACTGGTGCAGCGTGGCGGATTATGATCCAGACCTCTCCTAGTCACCAAATTACACTGGTATCTTTTTTCATTATATGGAAGTAGCAAACGAGTATGCAATCCTGATGGTTTATGGCCACTATCACCCATGGACATCTGTTATAACCCCAGATAAGATCGGAGTCATACCTAACATTAGCCACAAATGCGTTGCTACCTATAAGTATATCTCCCTTATCACACCCTTCAAACCACGCTTCAGAACACAACAGTGCATAACACTGCTGTTATTTTTCAGAAATACCTGACAGAAAGATATAAAATAATTAACAGCTTTATAAAGTGATATGTAATCTATCTGTGCCCCACGGTTTTCATTGCTACTACATAAGGAGAAAAAAAAACAACAAAGAAACATAACGTGAAATTATATAGCGCGTAGCCTTTCTCAATAAATGGAATATTTAATTCAAAAATATTTTGCAATTTGAACCAGTAGTTCCTGAGATTAACGCGTTCAATCAACCAAACAAACTTTTCAGCTGTATAATATTAATTTTATTATAGTATAGATATATCACATGTAAATATTTGCATGTTGGCGCGATTATTTTTAACATAAGCTGACATTAAAACGGCTACCTCTTTGTCACATGAAGCGCATGACACGGTGGGTAAGAAGAGCCGGGCTTGGGACATTTCGTTGAAAATGAGTGATTTAAAAGCGTCACCGGCCTACTTTTAACCTTTAGAATAGGTAATGTGGCTTTAATAATTCATTTCGTGTAATTTGTTACCTTACCCTTCTTTATTTTTTTCTTTTTTTTTCATTATTTTTACCTGACAGTATGAGTAGCTAATTTTTTTTGACATTCACTTTTACTTTTTTAAGAAGCAACAGCAATCTACGGTACATTTTCATGTACAAAATGAGCGTTGTAATGGATTTTTTTGCCATTTCTTCTCCGTTATAAAAGAACCTTGCACCTAACTTTTGACCTAATGATAAGAGGACACCGATGACCATACACATCAGTAATCAACTCTAGATGGGATAAGAGCTTTAGCTAAAGTTGATCACAGATGTGTTGCGAGCCCTTTTAGTTGGAACGCCACGGATAAGTATGTCTCCTTTACACCTTTCAAACCAGAATACATCAGCGTTTAACACAAATACCATCAGTGCCATCACAGTTGAACCTAAAACGGTTCTGTTACCTTTAGTAATACTGTGCATAGAGATGGGTCAACTCGACAAAACGCAACTCGAGTTAACTTGAGTTAAAATTATCTTAACTTGAGTTATGCAACTCAAATTAGCTGATTATGTTAAACTATTAAAAATATCAGCTTAATCGAAAACTGAAAAGTGGGTTAAATTCAGCTTACAAAATTAAACTAACTTTACTTATTTATACTTACAAACAAGTTAGATAAAAGCTTTTAAAAGAAGTAGGAATTTAACTAATGACCAGAAGACATGCGTTGCTATAACCAAGGAAAATTTATGAGTTAATCATTATTGATAATGAAATTGAAACATAATACATTGATTAATTAAAGACTCACGTGAGTCCTTCGAGAGAAACATGTGTTTTCCTTCATTGGTGAAGCACGTAATCAACAATTTCTAAGCAAAATTTTCAAAGAGATGTTCGTGTCTGGGATTTAAACGCTTTCCTTGGGAGTGGAAGCGTTAAATCATAGTAACAACCCCTTAAATACCGATTACGAGTAATGGTTTTTCCAGCCTTCTTGGAATAAGCGCTGACAAAGGGTGAAATGTATGATTTATGAAGATGGATGGCCATCTTGGAAGATTGAATACCTATTTGTATAGAATTAGTGGTAACATGTACAAAAATATTATTGAGGGCAATAAAATGGAGTGTAAGTGAAGAATGATATTTTTGGTCTAATAAAACCTGGAGTAACAATCGCTAGTTAATAATCTTTTTCTTCAGAAGGATGGTAATGTTTTTCGAGCGTATGCAACTTTGTTTGTATGTATGTTTTATACACAACACAGATTAACGGATTCTGACGTATAATATAGATAATAGGTATTTTGAAACCTATGAAATTACCGCTTTTCATGAAATAAATGAAGCGTTTTTTTTTTTCTATATTTTTTATTTCTATCAATCTAAGTAATGACCCATACAATCAATGCATCTTTGCCAACGCATTGGTAGCTTAACGATGCCTTTCTTGAAGAAATCAGCTGAACGGGAGGCAACAAATTCTTCAAAGGCATTTTGTACTGCCTCTCGGGTATTGATTTTTTTCCCGCCAAGAAGTTATCCAAATTCTAGAAAAAGTAGAAGTCTGTAGGCGCAAGGTCTGGTGAGTACGGCGGATAACGGAGCACTTCCAACCCCAGCTCGGAGACCGTCTGCTGTGCAGTATAAGGTCGCGCGTTGTCATGTAGGAGCAGTGGAGCCGAAAGATTGACCAAAGCTGGTTGGAGAAATAATTTCATGTTTTTAAAATAAAATAAAATTGAAATTAGATAATTCTAAGCAAAAAAAAATATATATAGATTTGAAATGGCCAGTACGGCAAAATGGCAATTTCATAGGTAAAGACAGGATATAATTTAAAAAAATGGCGCCTGGAAATAGAGGAAAAGGTCTCCCTTTTTCCTCTATTTCCTATATTATATATATATTGTAATACTTTTGCTTGAATATTTTGCCAAAAACTTATATGAGCGTTAAATTAAATATATATCATGATGAATAAAAATTTCGTTTGAAGCAGTCCTGGTTTTGTTTTAATGTTTTTAAAGATGTTACTAGTTTATTATTATTTGCTATACTTGAAACCTAAACTATTATAAATGCGGTTATGTATGATATATATAACGGGTGTAGATACATTTTTCGAACGTACTTACCAAGCTTAGTAAGTAAAAAAAAAATTGTAGATTCAAAAAAAAGTATATATCTTTAATTTCCTAGAGAGAAAATGTAATAATGTAGTTTCCTCCACTATTATTCTAGCTACTGTATAACATAACAGAGTTGAGGAATTTAATTAATTCTCGAGATTATTTGAATAAAGCCAAGTGAAAGTTTTATCAATGAGCGCCGCATAATTGCAAAAGTTGACGTCGTGAAATTGTAAAATTGGATCTTGTAGGGGTCATCTTTGGGAATTTTAATTACTGCTTATAGATATTACTTTAATATTCTGTCATAAGCAACGATTAAATTAAAAAAAAGTAAAAACGAATTGTTTGCAGAGTTATCTTCTGAGATATTCTGACGTCATAATCCTTGATTATTAAATATAATTAAAAATATTTAGCAGTGGACCGCAATGAGCTAATGGATGGCCGAATACGTTACGTTACGTTCACTCCAAAGAAGCTCTGTTCTTAAATCAAATACTGCGTGGAAAAGTTGGGAATATTATCAATTCCCGTGATCATTTGCAACGCAAAGCAACGGCTTTCACCTGCGAGCGTCGCGTAATTGCAAAAGTTGCCATCGTAGAAGTTAGATAAAATTGATTTAGTAATAGCCATATTCATAAAACTAAGTGGAACTTGATTGACTTTGAACTGGAAAATACTTCTACTTTTACCTAAATCCTTATATGAATTAAAGAACTGTAACCCCCCGTAGTATGACTGTAATGGATCGATAATGAATGATAACATGATATGATCTTAAGCTACGTGTCATACGCACTGGAGTTAGCTATTATTGCCATGTAAAAAACAAGATGGTTAAAAAAGAAATATTTATACAAAAAAAGAGAACCTGCTAAGTTTCATGCCGGGTTTTCTTACATTAGTTGAGATCGTGGTCCGATCCGGTGGTAGTGTAAATAAATGTTTTAACTGACAATTTGTAAGTGCCTTCGTAGGTTTGTACAAAATGAAATTATTTCATTTCATTTACCTTATAGATATACCAGTTTGTCGGGCAGGTCTAGGTTCGATTCCTGGCTAGAGAAAGGGTATAATTAGCTAAGGGTATTCATTCTGTATCTGTGTGTGTGTTTTAGTCGTAGTGAGTAAAAAATTCTTAAATATTCTTAAATGTTTGTTTTAAAAGGAGTTTATATACATTTTGTCTATCAAAAAAGTTGATTTAGATGCTAAAGTATTAAATATCAAATTAATCAAGCAACTTAATTATATTCCACATAATTATATCATAACATAATGAAAACTAAAAAACCTTTTTCATTTTTATATATTAACGAATCCAAATTTATATAGTAACGAGTAAAAAGAGATTAGTCTTAATAACATATGTTAGTTTTTTTTTCATGATTTTGATTTATTTTTATTTGTGGGAAAGGGTCAACATGAAATAAAATCACCAAAGAACATCGATAAAAACTTTATTGATAAAAGGTGGCTGAGCGTCACCTTCGTCTATTAAGCGTACGTTTCTCCCGACCACTTCCATATGTCTGCTATATGATAAAGATAAATTGTGATAATGGTAACATTACAAGACACAGATCGTCCGACAAGACAGGGCGGGGGTGGATCGGGCGCGCGGGGGGAGGCCGGACAGAGTGCGGCGTGGAAAACGCGCGCCCATTGATCACAAATACGAGTACTTATAATTTTCTATCTAACAATAAGTTAATATTCTGATTACTAATATTAAAAACTTTACAATGAAAATAGAATTTACTCTAAAAATAATTTTACACAGAGCAGGCGTCGGTCGTGAGTCGACTCGGGACGACCGGCGCCTGCGCACAGCCTATCACATTGAAAGATTCATAAAGTAAGATACACCGAGAGGACTCGGTGCCGACGCGGTTCGCCCGAGTGGCACCACGTACTACTCTTATTCGTCATTGAGAAGTAAATCTGTACATGACATCTAAGTAATTTATATGAGACTTAAATATATCTTGGTATCTACACAAAAAGGTCTTTTAATGAAGAGCAAAGAGAAGCATCGCAACCCTCTGCAGTTTCTTCTTCCTCAGGCCTGTTTCCATACCAGCGTTCATCGGTACGACCAGGTGCATGGCTCGTGCTTGGAATGTCTTTTGTTTTGGGTGCCTTTTGTGTTGGTTGTGCCTCGCCTTCAATGGTTATAGATGTCTCTTTCACTGGAGCTAATCCTGATGTTGAGGGTCCGGGATCAACCGCACTGGTTCTTCGAAGGAAAACTTCAATGGCACTTCCAAGCGCACTTGCATCTACGACAGATCCCGAAGGTTTATCCCAAACAACAGCAGCAGTGGCAACGTCACCAGGAGCTTGTTTTGAATCAGGTGCAAAAGTAACTTTTGGTTTCTTCGCCTCACTGTCTTTCTTTTTACTCGCTAGTGTCTGGTGGCGTCGTGTAAACCAGGTTGTACCGGATTCTGCCAGCTTTTCACGCATTGTAGATGCATCAAAACTGCTGGAACGCATGTCTGCGAGACGTCTCACGCGATCAGTGTGTCCGCAGCGATCGATTTCGGTAGCAGACGATGTAAGGTTGTTGAGCATAAGTCGGAGATCTGTGTCAGTGCAAACAACTCCGGCTCCGGTGCGTGGTGGAATGGGTGGTGGCATCTCAGAAGCACGTCGACGAGCAGGAATAGGTGGCAAAGGAGATCCAACAAAGTCGGAGTGTCTGCGACCACGATTAGTGTATCTGACGGAGCCACTCATTGGAGATCGTTCATCCAGTGGTTGAACTTCACACACTCTTTCATTGGATGTATTCCAAAGACGCATGCGGACTTTACGAGCTTGGACGATGTCATCCATGATATCAAGTTGAAGGTTGTGGCTACTCCCAAGAGTATCAGTGGCTGGTGGCCCTGGAATAGAAATTTCCATTAGTAAATTTCAGAGAACTGAACAATAATATTAGTTCATTGTAAAATACATACATTTTGTGGCACCAGAATCTCGACGACGAGCGAGGGCTGGGAATGCAGCAATAGATTCACGGCGGCCTCGTCCAAACAGAGCTTGAGGTACGCGTGATATGGTCACCACGGAATGTCTGCAAAGATTTATTTAATTTAAATAATCGGTCATTTTTCTACCGAAGTTTTAGGAGTAAAGTATTAGGTAATAAGACTTTTCTAACCTTCGACCACCAGGCTGCGGTGGCGCTTGGCTCAGAGTAGCTAGGAATGCTGCTTCACGGGCTTCGCGAGCTGCCCCTTCACCTCTCTCGGAAAGTCTTCGGACCTAATTTAGAAAAAGAAACCATGAACAAAGTAATGAATGAAGAATAATGTTCCGAGCTGAAATACTTTCATCTATCTATGCATGCTTCAATGCATTAATCGTTCCATTCTTGGGCATGGGTCTCCTTTAATTGGTATAAGATCAACGGATCCTGTATTTTATATGGTTGACCCAGTGTCAGTTTGTTTATTCTGAGAGCTATGTCGGTAACTTTAGATTTGATCGTTGAAAATTCTGTGGCATCTGAAAAACTTGAATATTTGTAAAAAAATATACTCGATAATCTCAATCTTCAAGGGTTTGTACTGACCTGGCTAGCCGTAGGTCCTGTGGTGCATGATGGTGTTGGCAATGAGTGTTTGCGTGTCTCGCGCCACGGTGACAGATGGTATGGGTCTGGTGGTGACTCCGTGTCGACGGAAAGACCTCGAGCAGGGGTAGAAGAGCGGTAGGAGCATTCGGCCTCTTCGGCACCACTCTCCTCAACCACGATTAGCGGCTCGCCGCCGCCGGCGATAGCCATCGACCCACGCCGCATCATTGCTATGGAAATAATCTAAATTGAAAAAAAAAATGAAAAATCTTTATGGTTACACTCTCTAACCATAAGATTTCTTCACTTTTTTACGCTAAGCTTAATACATATATAAAAACATGTTTTAAAATTTAAAAAAAAAATGCCTTGGTGTGATGGATCATAATTGGGTAACGGTGTCTAAATGACGAATTAAAATGACTACTTACTGCTTGTTTTTGTTCTGTTTCTTTACAAAGATTACAATCAATGTATGCATGCAATATGTGACAATGATTCGGTCTTATATGAAGATGCTTTATAACCAAAGAGCTCACATTTCCCTTTCAATGTTTTAAATAATGTGAAATATTTTATGCTACTTAATATTTACATTACGTCTGCAAAAGAGTTATCATATTGTCCTGTCTCAGTATTTGACCTTCAATATAATTATAATAATAACGATATCTTTGTAGGTTTTAAGGACGATTAATTTTAATTAATATATTTTTTTTCTTTTTTTTTTTTTTAAATAAAAAACAAATCCTTACAAAGACTCATGTTTCTTTTGTACAACATGGATATACATACAAGATAGTCACTTTATAAATACAAATAGTAATAAATGAAACAATGAAATGATTGCGTTCATTCAACAATCTCATATCTATAGCTTGAAACGCAAAAAAACCTTATTTTTCAAAATTCATTTAAAATTACATGCTAAATATTATTCGCTAAGTGACTTGATGTGTTAATCACGTTTACGCCAATTTAAGCCCTTAAAAACATGTTTCAACAGGTCTATCAGGGCGCTATGAGCTATCAAGGTTGCCCTGGCACTGACCTATTTTCAAGACCTCCCGCTCACCCTATACAGTTATATCTTTCTGGGCTCTGTGCGGTTGCAATTTACTGGTATTACCTTGTACTAAAATACTCGTAGTTTCCATATACATATTTAGATTTAAGTTTGCACCACATCAGCTTAAAAGCAGTTTTGTAGACAGAATACGTTTTGAATTCGTGCAAATATTTTAAATGCGATGAGCAAAAGCTTGTATGGATAATGAAAAAAAAAAAGAAAATTCGCGAATATAATACATTGAGAAATGGAAATTGTTGATGGATTTTAAGTCTATTATACATTTTTCTTTGTTTATCATATTTTTTGTGGACTTCAGAAACACCTCTGGATATTTTTTTTAAAAAGGGTATGATGCTTCGGTCGTTCTATTTGTTTTCAACGATTTAATTTTTACTCGTTATTATATTTTTCATTTTTTATTTAAAATAGAATCTTGTCTGAAGGTGAAAGGAGTCATTTTAAACGTTAAAACGGTGTACAAGTGCAGTGTATGTATATCAACGTACTCCAACAGTAAGCAGATGAGTTATCACAGGTCTGGCGGGGCGTTCTATCAAGGTTGGCCTGGCACTGACCTATTTACGGGCCTCGCGCTCACCCTGTACCCTTGTACCTTACCGGGCTCTATGTGGTTGCAACTTACTAGTATTACCTTTTATTACTAAAATACTTTCAATATAATAATACTGAAGTATTTAAATAGATATAATAGATTGAATTCTATTCTTATTTTGCAAGTAAACGATTCTAATTGCTTCGTGTTATAATTTCTCAATTGATTATACGTTTTTGTATACATAAAATATTATGTTTAATATTTAATTTTTACAATGTTTCTTATTATTATTTTTTGTAGAAAGGAAATCCCATGGTCGTTTTATTTTTTTGTTGATGATTTGACGTTGGCTTGGACTAGTAAATATTTCTTGATTTGTATTTGGAAATAGATGTTTTTCTATTAAAGTATCTTATTTTTATGTACTGAACATACATTAATACATTCTATCTGAATCAGTTATTAAAAATATGACATAAGCTATTTCTTCGTGTTCCAGTTTTTACTATCACATTCTATAATACATCTAAGGATGAATGAAGGATTTCCGAAATATGTTGAGTAATATTCACCATTGAACCCTGTTCCCAGTTTTATCACGGTTGAGTAAGCAGTTGGCAAAGTAGGCGAATAGCGACCCCACATTACAGAGAAAATCCCAAATATGCAAAAAACATAGGAAGCCTTATGCGGAACAATGTTAGTCCATTATTCTGCCTTTATTCCCTTATTGAACATGAAACCCTGTTGGAATAGATTATATTGCTATTTTACCTTAGTCTACTCAAAATTTCCACACGTGTTCCGTCTGTTTTGCCATTTTAAAATTATTTATAACTTTTATTACATTTAAGTCTATATTGATAGTATAAATGAGAATTAATTAGTAAGTGTAATAATTAAAGTATAATATATAATACTGTAATAGATTTACATTTACTTCATAAAAAAAAACTTAATCAAAAGAGATTTTCAGTCAGATACTTAATAAACAGTCAGACAGACATGATCTTGTTTGAATCATTGCAAACTTAGTCTTAAACATACTCATATTAATAAAACTCAAAATCAGAAAGGTTAAGACTCTAGTTTTATAGGTTTTATATTTAAAAAGTTTATTTATCGATTTCCTTAAACTGTGTTGCTTCATATTAAAAATTTAGATATGCAGCAACTAATAATTATTCTCGAACATCTGTTTTATTAGTTACATATTTCTGTATTTTTTTCGTTTGAATTAGCTTCATGCTAAACTAAAGGCCGATCGAGCTATTTTATCTATCACATATTACTTCCTTAATATAGAGGAAGAATTTTATTATTAAATCTCACAAAGTGAATCCTTTATACTTCGCAAAGTGAATCCCTCGTACTTCCAGAGTCTACAATCTTTTAATCCTCAGGGATCCGTAGTGAAATCTTAGAAAAGGATTTTTCTCTCTATATAAAGATAAAATCCTTCAATGTCGCATAATGGAGACATATTTATTTTATGTACAAGTTTCAAAAGAGGCAGTGCATCTGATGTTTAATGGTCACTGCCGCCCTTACTTTTGTAAGCAATATGAGTGTATACGCACTTGGTCAGCGTGGTGAACTATGGTCTAAAACATTTTCATTCTGTGAGATCTGTAACCAATTTTGAAATAGAATCGTAATATGTATACCTACTAGAAATAAGGGAATAGAAATCGGTTGATGATGTTTATTATGATATATTTTATTCAATTTAGTTTTTAAAAGTCCTATAAACAATAGTAAGGTTGTAAAGAGTTGTGACAGGCGTGCATACGTATTTGTAATCAAATCAGGTAAAATTTTCAATCTGAGGTTGATTACAGTACTGGAGGACTGGACGCTCATTTCCTATTTCTAGATATTATTTTTATTGTGTGGAACTAGCAAACGAGCCTTTTTTGTATTTGAGGAAGAAACCTTCAAAACGTACTCGACGTCGTGGGAGCGACGCCGTGTTATGTGAGATTTTTACCGTTGGCCGTCTTTGGCGCTGCAAAGAGGACTCCGGGATCTCTAAAGGTACGCAACCGGAGTCCTCTGAGCTTGTTGCCCCATCGGGCTCCGCGTCTGGATTGATGGTAAGTGGCACTGTCACCCATGGACAGGGGTTCCTAGATTAGAGAAGCAGTGGCTACTTACCTTCAGGAGGACATTCTCGTTTTCTACCTCTATATTATACTAAGTCATGCATCTAACGACTGCAAGAATCTTACTTTCTCAGTTCGTCATATGTCAGCTACAGTCGGGGTGGTTTGAGCCCCTCGTTACGTTATTACGCTCTATTGGAAGAAGGCAATAAAGCTCTTACATGAAATTCTACTTTAGACCCATTCAAGTGAGTCATAAAAAGTGAAATGGGGCGCGTGAAACTTTTTATATAGCTGTAAAATATGTATTGACCTGAAGTATTAAGAGACTGGATGCATAGTAAAATAAACTAAGTTATTTCCACATTTTTTTATAATATTGAAGTAGCAAACGAACATGCAGTCTACCTGATGGTAAGTGGCCACTGCCGTTCATGGACATCTGTAATGTACCCCAGAGAAGTACAGAGTCTTACCTGACATTAGCCACAGATACGTTGCTACCCTTAGGACTAAGTTGGAATGCTTCGGATTAGTATATCACCCTTACCACACCCTTCGGATCAGAACACAGCAACGTATAACACTGCTGTTATAAGGCAGAAACAGGTGTGGCGGTGGTGCTCCCGGAGTCGAACCACAAAGAGTTGTACCAAGAGTGACCTTTACAGATTTACATATCCTACACATGGTGCAAGAACGTCATAAATAACAAATTGAGCAATTGCTTGCAGAATAACTATTCTGAGCAATTAGAACTTTCTCGCACTAGCGTTTACAAATACCCGCCAAAACCTCAACGACGTTTACGCCCTCAGTGGGTCATTTTAGGAACTACTTTTACGATATTGTTGCACTGAGTTTAGACGCGTGTTTGACATCATTTATGATCAAAAACTCATTTTACAATTTTTTTATGTTATTGCACCCGGTGTAACATATTGTTGATATTGGCGATATGTAACATATTGTTGATTAATTTGGTAGATTATTAGTAAGTTTAGCGTAGTTATAAGTACCTATTCACAAATAATCATAATCATATCACACGTCGCGCAGCTTCGTGGGCTGACGTAATTTTGTACGAAAATACAAAATTTTATTCACACGGACCCAACTTTACCATCCAAACTAACATCATGTGGTCAACCATAAAACAAAGCAACTAAAAGCGACTCTTTATTATCAGATTTAAATAGCAAACGAGCAGTCCATCTGAATTGGCCATAATTGGCCAGTGCCGCCCATGGACATCTTAGAAGCCTCAGCCGTAAGCAACGTCATAGTACAGTGATTCTATTTGAAGACGATCATAGATGCGCTGTCATTCACAAAGATTAAGATGATTGCCTTGTATTAATATGTATAAGTGAGCTCATGATCTATAGCAAAGATACTTTTATGTAGTTCACAACTTTACCATCCCAACCGTAACGTAACTTTTGCTTGTGACATTATTTCGTTACCGTGTAGTTTCGTTGTGGTAACGTGTGAATAGATATAATTTTTTTTATATCTATTCACACGTTACCACAACGAAACTACAGAAGATTTAATTAAAAGATTCCACTGTTTTAGTGCTGAAGAAAATTTTGTAACGCACGATAAGCCTAATATTCATAAAGTTGAGTCAATTTATTTGCATTTCGCACTATTGTAGACTGTGCCTCGAAACTTATTATTTTCAGAGGAAATTTGAGTTCAGGCTGTAGGACAACCGATAACTCATTAGCGTCCTCCGGGGTGGGCACGGGTCTACTCGAAGATTGAGGTGAAGACTTCACACACCTTTGAGAACTTGCATTTGTTTTTTAAAGTACTATCTGATATGTACATAGGTTTCCGCATGGTGTCTTCCATCACCATTGAAGGAAGTAATAATTAATTCTCTTTATTTTGAGCCTAGGATTCGAACTTCGAACCTCCAGAATGACAGGCAGAATTTTAAACCATCAATCAATTACTGTTTATAGAGCAAATAATAATCACGACAACAATAGCACGCGATTATTATCGATAATATTGTCTTCACTTTGTTCAAACAAAAGCCGCCTACTCCTGCCAGTATGAAATGTTTATCGAACACTGATGAGTGTTGATAAAACGTTACATATTTATAGCCTGGCGGATTCTCGGTATAATTTGCTACCTAGATTTTGCTTCATTATTATTCGTTATAACGCGTTATAAGCATGACATGGTATTTACCCGACTGCGTCAGAAGGAGGGTTATGTTTTTCGAGCATATATTTGTTTGTATGTATGCCACTTTTTTATTATATTAATTAATGTTTTTACACCGATTATTCCGCCATCTTTGCACCTATTTATTTTTTCTTTTTATTTTATTGAAAGAAGTCTGTCAACAGTTGAATGTTTATGTATCTGTGTAGATGCATAAACCACTACTTAAAACTACCAGTTTCTCTAGCGATATCCAGCCACCCAATGGCTGCCCCATTGGGCGGTCAGACTAAGTTTGAACGCTCCGGATGTCTCTTACCACACTCTCCAAACCAGAATACACTTACACTCCCTAACATTTAACACTACTGTTATAACCAATAAATAGCTATCGTGGTGGTGTTTCTGGAGTTGAATCAATAACGGTACTACCTACCTTCTGTTTGTTATCTATCTACATATGTAAAATAAAAAGTATACCTACCTACTACATAAGTTATCTTATTCTCGTCGATATATTCGAGTATATTCTATTTGAATATACTCAAATATATCGATGTATGTAATGTCTACTAGACTCTTGGTTTGATTCGATATTTTATTCAGTAAGTAATCTAATACATGGAGCTTCTACTTCACCGTGTCGTAATATAATGTTGGTTCTCCGTGTCACCTGAGAGAAGCCGTCAGAAGTTCTATTACACGAATTATTTGTTTTGGAGTGGAACAATTTTATCTCGTGTATATCAAGTATTCAAACCTTGTAGAACTCTTTGTAGTTCGACTCCGGTCCTAAATATCTGTTCTAATGGTGTATAAAGGAATGCACACTTGTCCGAGGCGTTCAAACCTACATAGTTTTTAGGGATAGCAACTTAATTATGATTGGACGTCGGGTAGGATTCTAATCTTATCTGGGGTTGGTGACAGGTGTCCATGAGCGGCAGAAGCTACTTACCAAATCGTTTTGACAACCATTGAGTTACAGATTCGATCCCCGGCCAGATATATATCTGAATGATTATTTTACGTTTCGGTTCTGAGGCTGGGTATCTGTGTATTCGGACCATAGTAACGTACCACGCAATTCGTAGGACAATGTGAGGGTCAAATTATATGAATATTATATAAGCAACAGAAAAAAACAGCTGGTTAGTAATCATTTTTTATGTCCATTGATACATTGTCCATACATTGATACATGTTGCAAAAAGGAGACTGTTTGATAAAACTATATATTTTGCAGGACAAATATTTTTTTCGAAAAACTTAGATAAAATTTAATTTCTTAATATTTACGAAAAAACAACCGGTAAGGAGTAAAGTTTTGAGTTTCGTCGTATGTAAATTAGCTTAATAGTAATAAGTGTTAAAAAATTTACCGGGGATCCCGGACTATAATACTTTTGATGTAGGTATATGATGATATTTATAAGCATACGTAAACCTGATTGTTCGCGTGGCGATCGTCACACCGTATGTATTTTAGTGTCATCTGTTATAAATTGTTGTAACTACTAAGTATCGGACATAACTAAGCGGGCTGCGGTGTTAGTTCGACTTAGTGCGGAGTACCGTTCGTAGATGGCGTTATTTTCATTATACTATATATTCAGTTCCTGTCGAAATCTTCTCTTTTATACATATTGTATCTTGTCTATTATTAAAAATAAAAAATATTACTTGTACGAACACGATGTTTCACATCTGCCAGGCGTCCCGTGACGGCGTGGATTTTGTCATTTACGTAATGGTACTACGAAACAAACCGAGAAATACCAATGCGAAAACAAAAGCGTAACTATACGTAGTACGTTCATATAAATGCCATAAATATCCCTAACTGGTTAATCGAGTTGAACATGTCGCGTGAAGTTATTCGTATCTGTTTCGCTACAGTTTGAGTTCTATTACACCATGTTGAATTTGCCGAGTCCGTGTACACAGTCTTCGCAAAATCAATAAACTTCGCAGTATCTATTTGCGAATATTGGCAAGTTCTAAAAGTAAATATCTGAGAAATGAGTTACATCTATATAAAGCGTGCTCACAAATTGGTAAGTTGGGAAAAGTTCTGTCCCTTTTCGGGACTGATATACGACACGTCATTAAATTCTTTAGGTTCGCGTCGAAGTGTCACTTAAAAATAATGGAGTTCTATTAGATTTATGCCTTGAACACCTTGTTAGTGTAGGGAAATATATTTATGGATGACATTGTTATAATACTTGTTTACCTTATTTGTCTAAACCAAACCGCTTTGAACGATTATGGTGAATATGGTTTAGGCCTTTCCCTAATCTGGGCAAACCATCTTACACTTAAAAAGATAAAAAAAACACTCTTAGGCCCACACTAGCAGTTTTCGTGTTCCCAGAATAAGAAAAAGATAAATTAAAAAGAAATGTAAATTCATTATACCGGTATACAAATATCGGCATAATGAAATTACATTGGTCGGGGATTGAACCTGGGTCCAGTTGAACCTGGTTGCGTGTCAGACTGGTTACCAGTCTGATACACAGTAAGTCGCTTCAAAGCTTTTCTAAAAGCTTTAATATTTCTTAAAAAAACGCTGATAACAATTTTAAAGATAACCGAATGAAAAACTTTTATAACCGTTAGATGCTAGCGAAATATTGTAGATTAAAGCAGGGAACCACAAAAAGAGCAATAAATGTTACAAAGTTGAAAGAGTCGTAATAATGAAAAGAAAAATGGTGCCAGGGGACGTTAAATATCACTTTCCACCTCGAGCATCCTCTCCGTGTTTCAGGGTTGCCAATACGAGAAATATAAAATTTAACACGTAAAAATGTTTTATATATTAATATCGATACTATCGATTACCGGCATAGTAAAATTAATCGAACCACGAAGTATTTGATTATGAAATTAATTTGTTTATTTATTATTAAATTGGATGTAACAAAATATTAACTAACTATTTTAATAAAATATATAAAAATATAACTTAAATGTAAAAAGAAACAAATTGCCAAATTGAAATTAATTTGTAATAATACATAAGATTATTACGGTTACTAAATAGCGATGTATTTATAAATAATATATATATTTAGTAATGAAATTGTAAAAATATAACAATGAATTTCCTATAGTATTGACGTAGCAAACGAATATTGTCCACGGACATTTAACAACGGACGACTTAGGGGGTTAACCTGAAGTCTCTCTTGATAACTAATAATTCCGTCTCCTAGGTACAAAAAAAAACATTTTCTAATATAATTTACTTCTTAGTTATTGTAATGTACTTACGTAATGTGGTTATGGTAGTACCCTAATGCTTAATCCCATGTAAGTTCACTTCGGTGACATCAATGCCATACCTATTTATGTCTTGTATAGGTATAGCATCTTAGTTATGATACGATTGTGGTTAAAGTTATTTGTTACGGGAATTCAGACCCTCGATATCGATTGAAATTACAATACCACAGGCCGGATTCCTATTCTATTTCGATTGATACAAATTTCACGTAGTTGGTAGTGGCCAATTACCGTGAGTTGGATTATTTGCTTATATGTTGTAACTGTTACGTAATTAAACTATATCAAAAGTGTAAACATAATATAAACATATCAAAAGTATAAACTGATTAAAGATAAACTGATTAATTTAACATATCAAAAGTATAAACTGATTAAAAACATAATTTAATATAAATGTTGATTATTCAATTAGTCTTAGTTTTATTTCTCGTCTCTCTGTCGAAACAAATATGCTTAAATGCGTCCTTGGAACTTTAACTCTCAATTATTGTCTAATTATTGAATTGTTGCCTAAAGTAGTTACTATTAAAAAAAAAAGTTTTTTTTTTATAAGGGGTTATTATGATTTTTATTCAAGCTGTTTTGTAACATGCTTGATAAATGTATTAAAAGAAGTTGTTTATATCTTATTAAGTGATCAAATAAC
>MOOZ01004915.1:191211-209123 GCA_002930495.1 Cecropterus lyciades | reverse complement strand
CTAGAAGCAGGTGAGTCGGTCGTATGTCCCCGGTCGACACATACTATTCTAGTATATTTACCTAAAATATTTCTCTCTTCACATACCCAGTTCATCTATTAATAAATAATAATATTTTTCAAATCAACAGGGGATGTAAACTTGAAAAATATTATTCTCCTTCCCCTAGTGATATTTACAGCTTCTCTTTCAGACTAATGTGTTTCCCATTAAGATATTGAATTTTACTCTTCGTTATACTAACATTACACTAATATTATTCTAATAAATACATATTAGAATAATAAGATAATCTTACTCTTTATTATACAAAAGTTATTTAAAAGTTAATGAAGATGGCAAGATGTTTATTATTCTTAAAAGAAAAAAATACTGATTGGCTTTGAATGAAATTTCGCAATCAGAGTTTATCATCTGGATAATTAAATAGGATAATCTATACTTTTGTACATGAGGCCATGTAGCTGGAGCCACTGGCAAAATCTTTATAACACTTCAAAAAATGGAAGCAGATATTTATTATAAACGTTTTAATTTCCTATAATCTATTTGTGTCCATTGGCATTACCCTTAATCAGGGTGTTTATTCGCTAATTGGGTTTAAAGGATACCCATTACCCAGACGAAGAATAAATAAATATTAGAAATCATTATGTTAGTGTAGCTTTAGACGTATTTAAGTTGCATAAAATGCAACGATATACTGTAACATTTTTTATCAGACTGAAGTAGCAAACGCGCATGCAATCCGCCTGATGGTAAATAATTACTACCGCTCTTGGACATCTGTAAGCAACTTCATATAGAACAGGGGTTCTGAAGAACTGAAGTCGATCACAGATGTGTTGCTACTCCCAATGATTGAGATGGTCGACTCATATTTAAGTTTATGTATGAAGCGACCATCATTATAAATAAGCTGCCTAAAATTAGTTTATGATACTATACAGCTGCTTATTTGTTAAGTTATGGTATCCTGTTCAGTTTTAAAATAGTTTAACATTATTTACTACGATCCCCTTGTAAAAGCGATTGTGATAATATTTATGTTCAGCGCAGTAGGAAACAAAGGCATGCGTCTAATGTAGGTGTGTGTGTAAATGTTACACTTTTTCTCAAAAGTCATAAACTACACTGTTTTGTTGTCTGTAAAATAACAAATAGTTACAGCTTGCATATTTTTATTTAAATGGTCTTTGCATCTGCACTCTGCAATTACTTTTAATTGTATTTTGAAGATTATTTAATTTCAAGTTTAAAAACATATATTTTTATTTTTTAATTTAAGTAAGTAGTTAAATTTAAATAAATTTAATTACATTTTTTATAAATTTAAGATCCCATCCATCCATCCATCCATCAGCCTTTCGAGGTCCACTGCTGGACATAGGCTTCCTCTAAACGGCGCCACGCCAACCGATCCTGTGCCATCTGAATCCAACGGTTCCCCGCTGTCTTCTTCAGGTCATCGGTCCACCTGGTTGGGGGGCAACCTGTGCCTCTTTTGCCTAAATACGCTCGTAGAAATTTTAAGATACTTAAGCTTAAATTTAAATTAATATACTCCATAAAAAGATTTATTTTTGGTGTAAAGCAAATGCTAGAATTGTTTAGTGTATATTTTTAATGGAAGTCAATTCTGTCCATTTTCATTATCAGAAACGTTAATGATAAAATGCCGGTGGTCACTTTACTAATGAATAGCGGCTGAAACTGTTTCCAATGTTCTAAATGATGATAAGTTATTGTACACATTTCCAATGAATTGCCGACCAATACTTCGAATAGTAGAAATAGAAATAATAAAAATTCTACTAATTGCTATTTTCTATGAAAAACGTATTCGCAAAAATAACTTTCATTTCTGAAATAAAAATGGTTAGTAATGAGAGCGAACGTTCAATTAAAACTTGAATAGTTATATTGATTTTGGATGTGGAAATAGAAGACAAATGTAGTTTACTTGGTGTTATCTATTGTTTTCGTACCTATTTTATCGTAATCGTCAACTTATATCTGACTCAATACTTGGAACGGGCTTCCTCCGGGAATGACGGCAGTCCTAGGCATAATTTACCGTCATCCCTGTAGTTCCAAGATTAGAATATTGCTACGGTATCTCCTGCCTGTCGTAAGAGGCTACCGGGGTTGCGGGTGGCAAGAGTGGGAGCTCGAACCGTCCAGCCAGGCAACCCCGGGAAGGACGATGGTATGTGTGGACGCATAATGTCGTAGAGACCAGACGAAGCGGTGAATCCAGCCACTCAACTGGGTGGAGCCCGATGGGGCAACACGCTCAGAGGACTCCGATTGCGTTCCTTTGGAGATCCCGGAGTCCTCTTCAGTAAATTTCCGAAACGGTTGGACCGATTTTGAAAGGACTTTCTCTAGAATACAGGTAATATTATAAAGCCTAACTTGGGCTACTTATGTTTTACAAGAATAATTGAGGTTCCACGCGAAACAAAATAAAAACCAAAAATTTGTGTGCGCTTGATACACACACAGCCACTGTCGCTGGCGCTAAGATCAGTTGCTATCAGTCGTTTTTAAACAATGATATTTTATCAAATTGTCGAAGGATTAAAATTCCGGTTACAGTTAAGTATGCCTTATATTTTCTTAAACGTGGTTATAACCGTTGGTCTCAGCTTGTAATTGTATAAAACGAAAAATAAAAATACCCCTTCCACAGCCGCGCTGCGCTCGAGGCTTACACTAGATTATCTCATGAACCAGTACGTACTATGTATTAAGATTGGAAAATATATTTATTATTAAATTGGAAGTAACAAAATATTAACTAAGTATTTTATCAATAAAATGTATAAAAATATAACTTAAATGTAAAAAGAAACAAATTGCCAAATATAAAAAGCTGCGTCCAAATTGCTGTCCCTAGGATGATAGATTGGAAAATAAGCAAGAAAAATATAGGCACTCTGTTTTTCTAAGTGTACGGTCTATACACGGTGTTGGTAGTAGTGCTTGGCTAATACTATATTTCCGCACAGTTAAGCACAGATGCCACGTGTTGTTAATGTGCTCATATTATCTCACGCTAGACGCATGTGAGCTTAAAGGAAGCGAGAATATAATAATAGTCTTATGTTAGGTATAAGTATTTTTAGTCTTGTTCAGTATATATTGTTCAGTATTTCTGACTGGCTGAAATATTAAAGAAATGAAAAGGTTAAAATTCAAAAATATTTACTTTCTGACATAACACATTATACAGTCACTTTCGTTACTCGGTTGTCATCAAAGATATAATACGGAATATATTTATTTAATTTTGTGGTGGTCACGAGACCTTATCGGAAAAGTGTGAAGTGCAATCGGCTGACCGATCGCCAAACATTTCTACATTGAAGACGGAGGTGTTTATATGTTTTTTCACCTTTTACTATTGCCATTAGCACGCAATAATTTAAATTAGTTTTTTGACAAGGATACCAGCGACCTAAAATGATAAAAATAGTTTTTTATATGTTTTACCGGGGTGGTAGAACAAGTATGGTTTGACCGAGTAGTTTCCGACGCCACACCTATTAGCGTTTTGTTTGAAGGGTGTATTTACCGGTTCACTTATAATGAGATGATCATCTTAGTTCTCAGTTCTCATCTTAGTCCTATTTCGCAAGAAGTTAATTGCTCTTGTTCATTGTTGCTCTTGTTCTGCGGCTGAAAAGGCTTTATCAATGAGTAGACTGCATGTATGATGATTCGTTCTTATTAAAAAAGCCGAGTGCTAATTAAAATTCAATGTTGTGCGATACCCATCTTTTATTTACATTTGCAAAAGTTGCATCAATAATAAATGTTCGATTCTTCACTGAGAAGACACGAAATGACACGGCACTAGCAACAACAGTGCAAAACTGATATTTCTTAATTTTTAGCCAATACGGCACGACACGATAAAGTACTACGTTCAAGCAAATCGAATCACAGAACAAAAAAACATAGCATGCCGGTACCGGCGTAGACATAGTGTAGTACAATTTCATAGAATAAAGCTTCTTATTTATATTAAATAGCAAACGAGCATGCAGTCCACCTGATAGTGGGTCCTGACGCTCATGGACATCTATAATCAACCTTAGATAAGATCTCTCTACTCCTGGGACTAAGCCGGGACGCCTCGGATAAGTATGTCTCCCTTACCACACTCTTCAGACCAAACACAGCAGCGGTTAAAACTGCTATTATTTGGCAGAAATAGGTCTGGTGGTGCTAATTCCGGAGTAGGAGTGCACCTTCAAAAGCTTAAAAGAATAAGGCTGTTAATGTATTCTTCTATACAATGTATATCTACCATAACTTCTATCTATATCTATCTACCATATACTTTGAAGGTACTGTCTGTATCTACGCGAGATACAGACCGTACCATCAAAGTATTGTATAGGAAAATATGATTTAGTCTGCCAGAGCAATTCGATATCTGTATATATAAATAAAGCTTTGTTTGCGTCTTCACTCATATTGTTACCGGTGTCGTGCCGTGCCGTCTCAAACGTATTCTGTTATTTATTTTCAGGAGTCCAAACGTAACTGAATGTAAATTTACTTTAGCTTTTAAAAAACCCTGGTATACTTTTATTATTATATATTGAATTTATTATTGAACTGTTTCTGTTTATATTGGTATTATAAAACGCTAAGTTATATGCGATATTCGTTGCCAACTGCCTTCGAAGATAATGTTATCAAGAAATATTCATAAGAATTCTGAAAGGTATGTATGTCAGTGTGAAACATGAACACCGGTATACTAGAGGATGATTTTCTAAGGAAGGTATGATATAAATATTCATCTAGGTATTGTTCAGTACAAATCGGGCAGGACTTATGTTCCAGACACCACACGAGATAGTTACACCATCCAATTTTAAAATTCTTGTACATTCAATAATTGCGTTACATATGTAAGTTATATTTAATCGCAGTTACAATAAATTAACATATATTTAACTGAAAGCCGATTTAGTAATATATAGCAGTAGTGAAGAATTATAAACGATAAAATATTCGTTATAAACGATAACGAATATCGCTACCGCCGAATATTATAAATATCTACAGTTATAAATGTCACGACGAATACTTTGTAACATATCTACAGTACGCCTTTTCATAACAGTAATGTAGTGGAATGTACGGGCGCTCCGACGTGGCACTAACGCGCTGAACTAAAATGGCTGCATAAAGCATCGCCGGCGTTTATTTTCGGATCCACTTTTACATCAAAGTTAGTTTAAAAATGCTGCTGCTAATATGGGATTTATAACGAATTTCTATCAGCTACAAATGTGCTGAGTGCTACAGAACTATTTGGGTTTTTAGGTCGGATTACGCAATACTTCAATTTTATAAATAAATCCAGTCTTATTCAACCTTTTTTATTACAGGTATTGTGATTTAGTTCTAACATAGCTGTGTTACACTTGACAGTAAAGGTTTATCTATAGTTTTAAATATCCCAAGTTAAAAACGAAACTGAAATAAATCAAAACGGATACAATGTTAGGACATCCAAACCTTTTCTCAACTGTTATTTTTTTATTAAGAACCATCTGAAAAAACACCACCAGAACATAGTAAAACGCATACGCCTAAAACTACATTTGATTTGTTTATACACTATAATAATAATATTAATTTCGTTGTACCGTTTTTGAGCCTCTAATTACTCATAATTTGCGTATTAGAAGTGAAATATTAAAGGATTGTTCCATGAATCTGTTAATAAACATAAGAGAAATATATCACGTTTTCCATTTATATTAATTTCTAATTTTGGGAATGTGGACCCTCTTTGAGGTCGTGTACGGGGTTGAATGTTACTCGTAAGTTTATTTCAGATGAATCGGTATTGATTTTAAATAGGGATGTGGACACAAGTACCCTTTTACGCCCAAAAAGAAGGGTTTTATACTTAAATTTAACGTGTCTGTGTGAGGATGAACAGGTTTTGATATTTTTAAGTGAAACTTCGTGATTTGAAACTCAATGAAACGAAAATGCGTATCGATAAAGAAACAAACACATAAATGTGTAGGATTAAGTCGGCGAGAGAATGAGATAGGAGATATCACACAATAGGTATATATGTATTATAATATCTTACATTGAAATAGAAAATAATTTTTAAGTTTGGTATAAAATAATAAACCTTACATATTTCCGAATACTTCTGATACTTTATATCTATCTCAATCCCTCGTAGGCTACATTTCAGTTCACTTCTGCAGTGTGTGGATTGCACACACATACTTTTTGTGTCAGGATGAATTGATAGTGTTCTTAGTTTTGTTTTAAAAATATGTCATTTGTTGTGTTTTAATTGGACTTGAGATTATGTAAATAATTTATTTAAAAAAACCCTCATTTACTATATTTAAATTTTGGTAATTCGTTTCAATATTTTAGTTATGAAGAAGTAAAAGAAGTACGGAGCCACATCTGTAAGCGGGGTTTGCTTTAGTAAATACTGGACTTCACCTGTGCACAATGTAAGGTAGGGACCCAACATAATTTATTATTGCCAGCTGGTAGAACCAGTGTAGTTCGAGCGGAGAGGTACAACCGCCACATCTATTTTAGCGTGAAGTAATTTTTGCGTTTCGGTGGAGAGGTGTGGCTGCCCGCTCATTAATATACGAGGCATCCATCTCAATCCTAGGGAGTAGCGACGCATCTGTGATCGACTTCAGGTAGAAGAACTCCAGTTCTATTTGAAGTTGCTTGCAGATGTCCATGGGCGGCAGTCACCGTTTGCCTTAACTGGGATAATTACAGGTGCCCATTGGGCGACAGGAGCTTCTTACCATCTGAAAAACTGATGTAGAAAATACTATTGACTG
Organism: Cecropterus lyciades; assembly: GCA_002930495.1. Classification (NCBI taxonomy): domain Eukaryota; kingdom Metazoa; phylum Arthropoda; class Insecta; order Lepidoptera; family Hesperiidae; genus Cecropterus; species Cecropterus lyciades. Next base: position 202,254 of record MOOZ01004915.1, on the reverse strand, counting down.
ACAAAAATGAATTGTTATATAAGCAGAACACTCTCTAAGGTAAATAAATAACATATAATTTGTACTTCTTCAGATGTTTAAGGTGTTCCTGTTAATTCCACTTCATGTTTTAGATTACTCCTACGGGCGTTCATTACAGTTTTCCTCAAAGCTAGGGCGAATTTATTTATAGTTAGACTTCAAGTTAATTAGTAAATAAATAGGCACGTCTGTTGTTCGAATTTCTTATAGATTAAAATTAAATTAATATTGATTAAAAAAACTGTTTTTTTTGCCTCTATAGGCTGGTAATAACAAGTTTTTAGGCAAATTAATTCATTAACAAACTGGACTGAACATCGCATTTTTTTTAGAAATAGCAAAAGAACCTGCAGTCCACCTGAATTTGGTGGCCACTGTCCTCCATGGACTAAGTTAGAACGCTTCGGATAAGTAATATAGTAGCCCTTACACTTTTCAGACCAAAACTCAGCAGTGTATAACACAGGTATTATTAAGCAGAAATTGGTGTGGCGGTGGTGCTTACGAAGTCGAATCCAAAAAGTTTAAAACCCTTTGCCAAACAGCATACATATTTGGTTTTAATGAAATTATATAATTCGTTTAGATTCGTTATTAAAAATCCAATATGGCAGACGCTTCAAGAGAACAGACCAATAATTGTTTATGTAAATTTTGTATAGTTTAAACTTTTTTTAATATATTTTTTAGGCTACTGTGGTAATTAACGTTGAAATTCTTTATAATATTAAATTAAAATCGCGAGTTACCCTGAAATATGTCTGATAAATAAGTGATCTCTACATTGGCATTTGTAGTGATATATAATTGGGATTGGTCTTCTATTTGGCTATGACTGTGTCACAAGCAGATTAAAGTTTTTCGAGTGTATGTATGTATGTTTGTGTGTAGTCGTCACTCCTCCCCTTTTTCCACTATTGGCAGGCACCATTTAAAATTATATGGCCTATGTTACTTTCCAAACTGAGACGATTCTAATGATATGTTACAATCCAAAGAAATGGACATACATACAAATAAACATAGATATATACATACATACGTTCGAAAAACTTTACCCTCCTCCTGACGCAGTCGGGTAATAAAGGTCGCTAAATTGAAATATTCTGTGTATTAAATATTTACTTCCTAAGTAAAGTAGTTATAGAAACCTTGTAATAATAGAGTGTTTGTTTGATGCAAAAATACTGTCTTTTTACATCGTTCACAAATAAAAACATGTGGAAATAAAAATAAGCGTAAAGTTGATGGCGCCACTGTCGTATCAAAACGGTTCTAACATCTTCTATATATTTATAAATAAAATGCAAATTATCTCTACGTAGATTAGCAGTTGGAGTTTTATTAACATTTTTATCGCATTAAAATTCCTTCATGAAGTTTAATACACCATAAGCAGTTTTTTATTATGCTGCCAAGGAATGTGAAAGGACTTTTATTGCGCCGTCGGGACGTTTTAGTTTTATATTAAGTGCCGCTTGTGTCTACAGATATTGAGCGTATCAGACACATGACGTGGCAGACAAAATGTTTTGTTATACAAAGTGTCTGTCGTGTCGTGTAGTATTATTCTATATTTGAATAAACGTTCAAAATTCAAAAACAAACGGTGCTGTAGCTTTATTTTTGAAGTTATATTACACGTTACAAAAGTACACTTTTTTAAAAGTACTACCTTATTCCGCGGCTCCGCCCTTTATGATCACGTTTATCACGGTAATAAGTATCCCATGTGTTAATGCAGGTCATAAATCTGTGTGCTAAATTTCGCTGAAATGCGACCAGCACTAGTAACGAGCAGCGAGTAACGAACAAACATACATCCACGCAAATTTTCGCATTTATAGTATTAGTAAGATTTTACAACAAAAATATAGTAGTGTTAATCGGTCCTTCATTAATAATATAAAATATCTTACCAATTTAGCCAGTAGTTTTTCGGTGCACAGGGACGACGGTGAAAGTCCCTGGATTACTCACGGAAGCTTTACGATATGGCTTTCGATTAGTTGGATCCTTCATAGTCGTGAAAACGTGATTCCAGTTTCACTTTTCATACTAGTCGTATTTAACTTGACAATTGACGATCGATATTCGTGTTTTTTTACATTTAAAATAGTACAAGTTCATGCATCTTACCTGTTTTCTTACGTGATAATTGTTTGATAGAATAATAAGATCTAACATAAATGTAATATAAGAATATGCAAAGCCTATTTTCTACCTAAAATTGAGAGAGTTAGATTAAATGAATTCAATAGATTATACCCACCCATCTGTACACCGTAAGATATACCGTAGAAAAAACATCTATATACGTATATATGTATACATAGAGCTTTCAGTCTAGCGACTAAGGATTATAGTATTATTTATATATTATAGTATATAATTAAATTAGGATATATGCAGCAGTGTTATCCTGTACAACTTCACATCCACTGCAGTGACTAAAAGTATGCCAGGCGCGGTGATTTTTGGCAAATATTACCGAGGCCTTAGGCCTTAAAAACTGTCGGATTGATAGATTGCAATTAAATTGATTTTATTAAAAGTGAATTTTCTTTAGACTCGTTGTGATTTGAAAGTCGATGAAACGAAAATACGTCACGATAAAGAAACAAACATAAACATAAATGGATTAAGTCGGCGAGAGGATGAGGATGGATACATTACACAGTATTTTATTTTCTCTGTCTCCTCTATGTGCGATGCTTCGTAGCATAAAGTATATATTTATGATCAATTACTTTATTATTTATTGTTATTAAGTTTCACTTCCGTGTGTGAATTACATACACACTTTTTTCAATTCTCGTTCTTCTTCGAATTGATAAATTCAAGTGACAGGGCTCGTTTGTGATTTTAATGGCCTCTCATCATTTGATTCTCGGCTGGCGCTAATGGCTGGGGTTGAATCGTAACTGATAGCAATTGCATTTACATTTACGACACGTAAAAGCTTTTGGCGTAAAAACACACGCGCGATAAAATGCCACCGATCGTAAAAATCAGGCCTTACAAGATTTGTGAAGTAAATCCTTGTGGAGTAGAAAAAGTTTCGTGATATGTCGTAAATTATCCGCCGAGTCACGTATATCACAGTAAGGGGAAGTGTGTAGTTTTTGACTCTATATATATAAAAGCGAAAGAACTTTACACACTACATATGATATTTGGATAAGTCTTATTATGACTAAGATTTTACTAAAAAGGATTTTATGTATTCCACCCATAAGGGACTTAAAAAAGTTAGTATTAACTAAAAGACTGAAGTAGCCAACGAGCATGTAGTCCATCTGACGGTCACTAAATCAGTAATATATTTCTTATTGATCACGGGTTCCACCTGAAGTCAAGAACTGTTACACGCTAAAAAAGGGTGTGGCGTTGGTACTTGTTCTTCTATGCTTGGTCTTATCAACAGTAACCGATATATTGTTATGTAGTAATTGATACGTTATTAGTCGTGGGGACTAAAGTATCACAAAAACGTACTGCAAAAATGAATATAATTATGTATAATTTAGGTTACCCACTAAATATTGCATAATCATAATGATTATTGCAGAGTAGACAATTTTTTAAGACCTTTATATTTATTATTTATTTAATCTGCAAATATAAATTTATAACACTAACATAACTTTACATTAATAATTCGAGAAATGACTTAAAATCATAAAAGATATGAGAAAATAATGCGATGATGAGATATAAGATAAATTGTGTATTTTGCTGCTACTGATTTTTATAAAAGCTTAACCCGCGCGGCGTAATAATTCTCATGTATAAAGGTAATATAATTTTTCCATGTAAAGTTGAACGCGTAATTAAACGTACTTGGGTTCCAGCTCCATAAAAATAGACGGGGAACTGTGTTCGTGATTTTCATAACATTATGTTAAGGGTCCCGTGTAAGGAAAAATATGCAATTATATTAAATAAGTTGATTATTTTTCATTCATTTGTGTAGAAACCGACTGTAATATATATTTATAATTTTATAATATAGTAATTTATTTATATCGTAACGTTAAACCTCTATGACTAATTACGAAAAAAAAATCAAATGCGTTTAAAACAGATCAAGCCAAAAGGTCAAAATGGCGGAGGTCCTAAGCGGTTGTAATACTTTTAAACGGTTTAATTCATATGTAACCTTCACAGATACTTCCCTCATTTAATGTGCTCCTTTATTGTTTAATTAATCACGCTTTCCAACGAATAAAGAGAACCTATAGAAACTTTAAGTACATTCGTTAGTTATTGGTTAGTCGTTGGAAGCTTTCGTTTCCATATTTTTTAACTTCTATTAATTTCTTTTTCAAACATATGAAACACTGACAACTAAATGAGGTTCCACTTTTAACATATTTTTTTTTAATCACAAAATAATTATAATACTTTGTTAATTTTATTATTTTGTTACATAAATAACAATACTTAAACTCCTTTTGTAAATTATAGCTCAAATATATTTACACAACACAGATAAAGTTGTAAATTAATTAATTATTGTATGTATTTGTAAAATTCTTTTGTTACAAAGAAATTGAACACTAAAGAGCGAGCAAAAGCGGAGGTTAATTTATATCTAAATGAAATAACGGTTAGCAGCCCGCCCCGGGGGCTAATTGCGAAGCCTTCGAAGGAGTTGGGATATAAAAATTATGCAAACACTGAATGGCTTTCTCGGAAGATGAAAGAAATCCTGTTTACTACTGGTCTAACATTTTTCTGAAAAGGTTTCGTTTTAAGATCATTATTTTATATCAATCCTTTTTGCGTTTAACACCTTTTAAAAGTATCAATTAAATTAAGTCACTAAAATATTGAAAATGTATACTAAAATATAACAAAATGTAACAAAATTTTATTACTATATTTAAATTTAAACAAACAATACGTTTACGTATTATAAAGATGTTATTAAAATTTCGCATTTAATTTTCAGAGTTAGCGTTAGAAAAAATATTATATTTAAATTGTGATAATATTTAATTAATTGGAACTTCATTTAATTTAAGACGTCCAATAACTGCTCAAAATATTTAATAACAGTATAAAATCACCCTAGAATGTTAAAATTAAACAATTCCAAAGGGGAAAATAATCAAGATTAAAAAGATAGAATTGTTAAGTATAAAAGACAACATCAAGTTTGGATACTAATCGACAGTGAACGGGATAAAATCTAAGCATGCAAATCACAACAAAAAGTTCAATGGATACTATTAGCTGTGCTTCAAAGTTAAGAAATCGCTTAAACACCCGTCATTAGTCACAATTAGAGGGTTATTAAGATGTGTGCACCTCGCAATTAGTATCCACCTGGGGTGGGAGGGGTTGAGGGGTGTGGGTAGGGAGCATGCGTGTGTGTGTGTGCGCGTACCGGCGGGTGCGTGAGCGTGCGCGGCGCGGCGTGCGCTCGGAACGGCGGTCGGAGCGGCACTGGACGAGCCGAGCAGCCTCACCCGGACCGCCCGCCCAATCTCACGCTGACACTCAAAGTTTCCGATGCACCCGGACGCTACTGCTCATGATGCTCGCAGAGGCGATTGTAGGCGCTATTTCTATGACGTCAACTAGGATCTGTTGAGTTGTAGTTATAATCAAAGTAGAACAAGTACTGGCTGTTGTTGACTTAAAATAGCTCAATATTAAAATGGAGACAGTATTTTTATACATCATGACAAATACAATTTACCAGCTGTTGACCGCAATTTCGCGCAAACTTTAATTCACAATTAAATAAATATTAACCCCAATTTAATCGTTTTAGGGATGGAACAGCAAAAACCCTTTTTAGGTGGCTGCATCATAAAATAAAACGATTTCCAAAATTCATGCTTCTAGCTTTAGTAGTTTATGCGATGGTTAATCAATAGTGAGTATTATTTTGTTTTTATATATTTTTTTTTATAACATGGAAATAGCAAACTAGCGTGCGGTCTACCAGGTTGTAAGTAGTCACTGTCGCTCACGGACATCTGTAATGAACCCCAGATAAGGTAAGTTTTACCTGAGGTTAGCCACAGATGCATTGCTACACCTGAGGACTATGTTGGAACGCCTCGGATAACTATGTCTCCCTTACCACACTTTTTAGACCAGAATACATCAGCGCCATACACTGCTGTTATTAGGCAGAAAAAGGTGCGGCGGTGGTGCTTCCGGAGTTGAACCACGAAGAGTTCTACCACCTTTGTATATCACCAGATACACAAGTCTCTTTATAAATAATCTTGATAGTATTTTATCATACATAGTTACAAATAATAATTATTATAAATGAGGAATTTTTGTATATGAAAGTGCGATCAAGGATATGATAAATTATTAAGGGTATCCTTTATATCATTTTGTTAAAGATGAATCAGTAAATATCATCTTTTATAGTTATATCAAAGATAGTAAAATATTCTTGAACGACTTCTTGAAGTTAAAAATGTTCGTTCGTTTAAAGACATTATGCCATTTTATCGACAACATTACTGAAATTTTCACCTCAGGGAAAAATTCCGCAATGTTCTGGAATTGACATTTGACGCTTATAATGGCTCCGGGAATTCTTGCCGGCGCCTGGCGTTTATAGCATCCTTCGATCTCAGTGATTTTAGAGCTAAATATTTGGAATGTTCTATCTTACCATAGGAGTAATACTAAGTGTTTTGGGAAAACTCACTATTCACGTCTAAATACTGTCGGGAATAGTTCATGCTTTGCGAAAAAAAACACTTGTATTTTGGAATTACAAGAGTTCAGGGTAATAACGGTATGTTGTGAGTTCTTTCATAAATGGAATACATAACTAAACGATATGTGATTTTTAAGACATATAGGTTGTTTTGGTAATGTTATTATTTAGACCGGTTGTTTTTATATTGACGATTTATTTGATTTTCATTTGATTAAGGGCTAAGAGCAGTTAAGCCTAGTGGTTGTACCTGGCCGTTCAATCGGGGGTACATTTTAAAGTTTATGTCTGTTTACAAATTTAATTACGTATCACTTGCTTTAATAAAGAAGTTAAATATCGTGCGGAAATCTACTTGCCTTTGGAGTTCTAAAAAATGGTCTGAGCTAATTCGTTCTGTAATTGAGAGAAAATTCGTTCCCAGCAGTGGGACAAAAATGAGTTGATGAGGAGAAGTTAGGAGATAGAATCTTACACATCAATCTTGCTAAGCAGTGTCAATGTTATTTATCATATGAGCACTAAATTAAACGAAGACGGAACACAAACACAACTTAAAAAAGATCATATGTTGCTTACAATGTTTTTAATTCTCAAATAATCCATAGGTACAGTCCATTGTTTTAGAAGTTAATGTATGTTCATTTGCGATATGTACACATATTAATGTTCTGTTCTTGTGTACAGATGGGTATTCCAATTATTACTGCGGTAATACGTAATATAATTTGTAATACAGTACAATTAACCAATTATAATTTCATCCTCATAATGATCATTTATATTTTACAGGCTGTGGTTTTGATATGAAAACCCGTTACGGAACTTAAGTCTGTCAATATGATTTAATTAGAGTTGAGATTGTTAGAGTATGTAATAGCTTAATAATTTCGTCTCTCACCGTATAGATCTGGTGTTAAATTTTCAGACTTACGTTGAGAAGCTTTTGATTTCTCATAGTACGTATTAGAAATTAATTGTCACACGCTTTAGAAGCGAAAAACATAGCGATGGAAACGTGCCTGATAACGCTCTATGGTGTGAAAGGTATTTCAAGTTTTTTTTTATAACATAGAAGTAGCAAATTAGTGTGCAGTCCACTTGATGGTAAGTGGCTCTTGCCGCTCACGGACATCTGTAATCAGTCCCAGATAAGATCAGAGTCTCCTGGTTGGTCACAGATGCGTTGCTACTCCTGAGGACGAAGTTGGAACGCCTCGGATAATAATAATCAGCCTGAATTGTGTGGTAAGTATGTCTCGCTTACCACACAATTCAGACCAAAACACATCAGCGCTTAATACTGCTGTTATTAGGCAGAAAGGTATGGCGGTGGTGCGTCTGGAGTCGAACCATTAAGAGTTTTACCACCTTCAATGTTTATGTTTATTATAGGCCTCAAGAAGGTGCGCGCGGTGTTCGCGCGTGTGCCTCTCAAAAGTAGACGAGATGGAGCCATCCCGTCTACTTTTGGGAGGCACTTTTGAGAAGAGAACCGGGAACTCTAGCTTTAGTTAGAGGTCCCGGTAGAATGCGAAAACGTGCTCGTGGCCTTGTCGCTCGACGCAGAGTGAAGTATTACTACGGCGTAATCCACTTGCCCCGTGATAGAAGGGTATCCATGATGGATCCATCCATGATTCACCAGAAAAAAAAATGTGTAGGCATGACTTCTCAGTTTCCATCTAAATAACGTGATGGACTATGAACTAGAACCTTCTAATTCTGACACGTGATAGGTGCCTATAAATGAGATAGTAGTCGAAGATTAGTAAATTTAATAAATGGAATAGTAGTGGAGCAACCTAGAAAATAATTAAAACGATCCTTGAGTTATTAAGAGCACCTGTTTCCCTCATAATTGTGCGTGGCAATTAGGACTGTATATTAACCGTTATAGTAGTTCGCGAACTAATGTTGTAAATAGGTAATATATTTAAACTCGTAGTGCAAGTAGTAAGAGTATTATAAAATTATTATTAAAAGCTGAAGTGGCAATGGGTAGGCCACATCGTTCGTAGGACAGACAACCGATGGGGTAGAAGGGTCCTCGAACGAAGACCACGTCTGGGCAAAAGGAGTACAGGCCGCCCCCGACCAGGTGGACTGATGATCTGAAGTAGACGGTGGGCTACCGCTGGATTCAGATGGCGCAGGACCAGTCGGAGTGGCTCAGAATAGGGGAGGCCTATGTCCAGCAGTGGACTTTCAAGGGCTGATGGATGGATGGATGATTAAAATTATAAGTATAAGAGCATGTTTGATTTGTCGAAGGATTTGTAGAACCTAGTTCTCTTTCTGCCTTATACACACACAGCAGCGCGCATTGCTGTGTTCTGATTTGAAGGTTGTGATAAGGAAGAGATAATTATATGAGGCGTTCCATTTTAGTCCTCATGACCTGGAATAGCAACGCCTGGTCGATACGATGTTCGACAGATAGACCGGTCGGCTTGACCGATTTGCGATTGATTATAGAGATCTTGAGCGGCAGTTGCCACTTACTATTAAGTGGATAGTATGCTCGTTGCTCCTGGTATAATGTGCAAATATTATTTTTATTTTATTTTATTTTTATTTTTATTTTGATTATGTTATTTTTCAAAACGTTTAAAATTTAATGCTATAACTAAGAATTTGTGGCGTATTAATTAACAAGTAATAAATCTCGACAACACGATAACAATGTGGGTAAAGTTTAATTATTTTAATCCTCATTTATAGGTACATTAGTTAAACAAAGTTATATGAGTTTCATTTTAGTTTGATAAATTGTTAGTCGGATATTATTGAAGTTAGTTTTTTGCTGAGCTCTAAAACTACGAGCTTTAGAGTACATACATTTGGATGATTCTTAAAATGGATATGAGTGGAATTCACTTTTGGCGATAAGAATATGTAAAGGTAATTTTGTTGGTTCTACTCGAAGGCACAACCTTTTCACTATTATTTACGTAGGTATATTGAACGTGCCGTAAAAGACAAAATAACATATTTCTATACAATAAGTTAACAGGCATGTCCCGATGCGCGGCGATGTTACGAAAGATGTTAATGTAATACTCGTATATATCGTATTATGTCTGCTACGTCCCTTGTCTGTTACGGTCCTTGTCTGTAGATATACGAGTTCCAATAGCGGGTTTAGCTAACTGTGTTTTGGTTTGAAGAATGTGGTAAAATACAACACTACTCCAGAGCCCTCGTGTTCTATTTTTCTACGTTCTTATCACTTTCCTAAGTTGTCCTTTGTCTTAAAAATGCTTTTCCGACCGTATTAACGTAGCTTTATAATCCTAACGGGGTTTATTAACAGATATTTGCAGGCTTCAGTTACTTCAAACCATCAGGTTGCTCATTTCAACTTCATAAAAAAATGATAAGACCCAAATTACACCAAAAATGTTTGAAATATTGAATTATTTATAAGCCACGTTGGAGGCATTGTTCTGCAAAACAAAGTTATTTGGGTCTCATTAGCAATTGCTACGCCGGTTTGTGTCTGGTATTTTCAGTGATTTTCGTATTTAGTAGACCATAAAATACACCTTAATATAAAATGGAGATTTAGAAATTTACAAAATAAGAATTCTACGTTATAATCTAATTGTTTAGTTTAGTTATTTAGTCTTCAGGTTTAAGGCGTTTGATGATCTAATGACAATAAGTGTGTGCTAAAACCCTGAGTGGTTCGATTCTGAAGACACCTCCGTCACACCAACTTCTTTCTAACAATTAAGCGCTGTTGTGTTTTGCTTGCAAAGGAAAACATAAGTTATCTAAGGCATTAAAACTTAGTTCACAGGGTTAGCAATGCACTCATGGCCAAAATTAGTTCTCAGAAGACTTATCTAGGGTTGATCATAGATGTTCATCGGCATCAGAATCCGCTTACTATACAGTGCACCACTGTATGCTCGTTTGCTATTTCTAAATTAAAGTTACAAATGTACGAAATCTAGCAACCCTTTTTTGGCAGTATGGCGGTCTGGCTATGGCTGTGACTGTCTGATCACTTAATTTAGAAATAGCAAACGAGCATGCAGACCACATTAGCAGTCCAGTCGCCCATGGACATAACACAAACTTCACACAGAATCTATTCTATTTGAAGTCAGTTACAGATGCATTGTTACTAAAGGAGGTCTAAAATGATCCCGAGGGCAAAGATAAGATGAAATGTGAGCCGGCAACCACACCCTCCCACCGAAACGTAGGAACTGCTTCACGCTAGAAATAGGTATAGCGGAGGTACCTCCCCGGTCGAACTATACTCTTCTACCATCTTCCATAATATACATTCAATGTTTTAAATCAATTAG
>MOOZ01004915.1:141676-152571 GCA_002930495.1 Cecropterus lyciades | reverse complement strand
CTTGATGAAACAAAAATGTGTCACGATAAATAAACAAACTCATAAATCTATAAGACTTATGTGTTTTTTACTTCATGAAGATTATTTTACAGGTGGAAGAACTCCTTGTGGTCCGACTGCGGAAGCACCACTGCCATATCTACGTGTGCCTAATAACAGCAGTGTTATGCGCTGTTGTGTTCTGGTCTGAAGAGTGTGGTAAGGGAGACATACTTTTCCGAGGCATTCCATCTTAGTCCTCAGGGGTAGCAACGCATCTGTGGCTAACCTTAGGTGAGACTGACTGTTACCGAGGGTTGATTACAGATGTCTATGGGCGGCAGTAGCCACTTACCATCATGTGGGCTGCATGCTCGTTTGCTTCTTCCATATTATAAATAAAAAAAAATGTCGTAAGTAGAATGTAATATGATAGAATAAATCCACCTCATTCTCTCGTAGGCTACTTTTCAGAAGTTTCATTTAGCCGTTTATGAATTGTACACACACATTTTTTTATATTGTTCCGAGTATAATGTATATTGTTTTGAGTTTCCGATTCAGTCTTCAGGGGCAGAAACGCATCTGCGTAATCGTCACAAAATATATATTTAATTAGTTATAGACACCTTTAATTATAAAAGTAGACAAAATAGTGTGTATAACTTGTACGCAGTCTTACGCGAGGGCCACAAAACATACCCTTCAAACGTCAGCGAGTCAACGTGAGCGTTAAAACGTTGAATGTATCAGCTCGATCTTACGAAGTTTCCCTGCAAATTGTAGAGATATTTGCCAAAATCCACTCAACGCTGACGTTTGCAACGCCTACCGTAGTTACCGCCAACTGTTTCGTGGCTTAAGACAGACCATGGGCTACTATCGCTTGTGCGATAATGATAGGCCACGAAACATTACCTCGGCACTAGGGCTATACAAAATAAATACATATCAATTTTAGTTTTTGTACGCCATCTATCGACAAATCCGAGAAACGGTGATCGATCGTGCAGCACTACCGCTTTCTTAAAATCCTATAAACTGTGTCGCCATCTATCGTCTATTATCGTCCAGTAATGATTTTTTCGCGCGATCGATTAATTCGATCTATCGTCGAATCCGTCGAACAGCAATCGTCCAGCACTAGTGCTTTGCATCCCCCAGCTACGCAGTACCGACTACTATATACGCCATCTATCGTCAAATCCGAGAATATTTAATTAACATTAGCATGTCCGTGTCATGAACCCGTAACTTTTCCCAGTGTTCAAATTTTTTTAATGCCATCTAAAAATAAACAGGATGTACATATATGACTATTTTCTATTATCTTTCTATTAAATATAGGTATATACTTGTTAAAAAACATATTTGTTCTCATACAATTCTAAAAGTGTATTAACCCTTCTCATTCTGTGAGGACACATATGTGACATATCGATAATGAGATAATGTAATATATAGATGTGCTTACGTCTATTGAAATTATTATTTATCCATCAGATAAATAACAAAAATAAATTAGAACTTAGAGAACAGACGCGGCTGCTCTAAATCTCTTCCGAATACCTTTTTGTTCGTGTTTCGTCCATTTCTATCTGGGAGTTGAAAAATCTGGTCACGTTTGTTTTGGGCTTCGACTTATTAATATTCTTCGGACGCGTCATATTTACTTGATTAAAAAACAAATCAATGAAAGAAATCTCATTCCAAGTAAATAATATTATTTAATACATTTCGGTCTGATAAACAAAATTAAGCAGAGTGAAAATGTTCGGTTTCAGTAATATATCTTGACACATATTTTGATATCAAAAAGCAAGCAAGGCAAGCTTTACTTGATTAAAATAATATGGAGATAGTAATTTAGCAGATAGAGCTTAGACGAACATCAGCACTACAGTTATGTTTTTGGTAATAAAAGATAGACTTCAGCCATTTTCAGAGTAAAGGTAGTAGATAGTATGAAATGGTGTAATGTGATCTCCATATAAAAGTAAATTAGGTACATTTTTTAATCAAGAGTAGTACAATAAGGAGGGGAATAAACAATATATCTAAAATAAATTTCTTGACTCTTTTTACCTTCTCTCGTCTATTAGATGATAATTGGCTACTGCCTACCATGGACACCTGTAATCAAACCCAGATAAGAACAGAGTCTTACTTGACGTTGTCCACAGATGCGTTGCTACTCCTGAGGACTAAGTTGGAATGCCTCAGACAAGTATGTCTCCCTTAACATCCCTTTAAACCAAAACCTATCTAATAACAGTAGCGCTTAACACTGCTATTATTGCTGGACATAGGTGTGGAAGTGATGCTTCCGGAGTCGAACGACAAATGATTTTACTTCCATTTCAAAGTAAATTTTATCTCGTTTTTTTTTGTAATCCAGTAAAGTATAACAAGGACGGGAAAAAAATGTATCTAAAAAAGATTTATTGATTCTTACGTAATAAAACAAGGAGGACCAGCTCGTGTTGTATTTTATTTTTCCTCTTTCTGCGTCAAGGAGTCGCGTATCCGTCCGTGTAGGGGATCTTTTGTCTTTGTTGTTTATCCCAGAATGTGTTTCTGATATCGACTCTCAGGCTTGAATAATACATTACAATTCTCGTTTGCGTTTAGCTGACTTTTCACTATGGATTCTTAGAGAACGGATCTCGAATAAACCCTTGTACTAAAATTATGCCAACTACGTTCAATACAAATCAATATTTCGAAAGAGTCGGGTTGTGTTACAAGCTTATAATGTCACTAAGTGGAGCAAATAATAGGTTAGAAGGCCGTTTTATATATTTTTTTTACATTTGGCATATTCACAAAATTTAATCTGGCAATCAAAGTCGGTTTCACAAATTTATGTCATGTAAAAGACAATGATGGAGATGTTGGTACGTCTCTTGCACGTATATGTATTTACTATCTCATGAGACATAGATACTTTCGCCCAATTATAATATGGACAATATGTGCGTTTCATTAAACATAAAGTTTGTAATGCCATTCATTAATGGCATTACAAACTTTATGTGATAAACGTGAACGGAACATGAAATTGCCCTGATGTATATTGCTTTCTTCTTAGAATGAGATATAAGTGGCCCATCACGCTACCCACGTGCGGATTAGAGACTTTACCCACATTTTGGAGCATTGTGAGGCCGGATCACTTTTTAGCTTCTCTTCCTGTTAAAGCAACACATATCTACGTGACATGTCCTCCGTACATATGTTACTTATATAAGTATAACACTGTCATTAATGTTGACAACAAATAACTCTTTTTTTAAAGCTTTCTGCGCTCATAACCCCATACTAAAATTCCAAGGTGCCATGACATAAAGATAATAATACAAATACTCAAATCCGGAACAGAAATCCAATTCTTTGGGGGATCAAATCTCAAACCTGCGTGACCGAGTGCCACGAGGCTCGTCGAAAGATGTTCGTACAACTTATAATTTCAAATATCGTACAATTATTAGCTTGTGATAAGTTTGAAGGCAAATTGCAAATGGTTTTCCATGTGGTAGAACCAGTGTAGTTCGACCGGGGAGGTAACACCGCTACACCTATTTTTAGCGTGAAGCAGTTCTTGCGTTTCCGCGGAAAGGTGTCGGCTCGTTTATATATGAGGCAACCATCTCAGTCTTCGGGAGGAGCAATGCATCTATGATCGACTTCAGATAGAATCCCTGTTCTATATGAAGTTGCTTACAGGCCATGGGCGGCAGTGGCTACTAAACATCAGGTATACCGCAAGCTCGTTTACAACTTCATCGTGATAAAAAAAACATGAACCTCAGATAGAAATTTCATCTTATCTGGGGTTGATTATGAATTGCTGTTGATGGCAATTGCCACATATCATCCAACTGGTATGCCTGGTATGTATACTACTTTTATTACATAAAAATAATATAACATTTAACGATCTTTGCACAAATGGCTTTTAGTTATACAAATAGAATGGAACATGTGAATCAAATAATACTAAAACTCACGCAATTGATCGTGAAATACCAGACGTAGTATCTCAGATCTGAAATACATTTCCCAATAAACCATTCGGTTCAGAAATTCCCAATGAAGCTGAAATTTTCGATACTATCCGAATAGACTTTCGGTGTGAATTGAACGTTTCCCTCGATATCAAAGTTTAGCCATTAAAATGTATGGACTATTCTCCTGTACCTATTTCGTATTCTATTTGATTTTCAATGCCCGCAACTGTCTATACATGGATGGTTAGAAATATCTTATTAAAATATGTGTAGTATTATTACATTGTGGTTAAAAATAAAGAAACAAGCATTACTAATTAGTAATGCTTGTTTCTTTATTTTTAACCACAATGCCTTAAACTAATTTAGGCAGTTGTAGTTTTTAACTGGGCGTTTTTTTTTTAACTTTTCAGCCCCTGTTTTGCCCCTTTAGGGGTTGAATATCAAGTAATCCTTTCTTAGCAGACGTCTTTATACAGTCGTTATACAATGAACCCATTGTACAAACATTATGGTACCTACTAACGTCACAAATTTAGTGTCTGTTATTAGTCAGAAGAGATACTATACATAGTATAGATTAGTCACGTAATATCTATCGGAATACAACCTATATCTAAATGACGATTGGATTGAAAAGACGATTCTTTTCAGGAAATATCTATATATCGAGAATTGATAGCAGTGTACGCTATTCTATCTGGGTTTGAAGAGTATGGTAAGGCATTTGTGTGCTAAATGTTTCAACTTAGTCCGTTTATAACTTATTTCTGGTCTTCCGATCTTAATAACGGTTGATTCTCTAATCAGCTATATATATAATCAATATAATCAACAAATATTCTCTAATCACGTCTCTACGTGATTGAGAGGCAGTTACTTACCGCCGGGTGCAAGAAACTCTAAATTTATTTATTTACACTTCGTCTTACTAATATTATAAAAGCGAAGGTTTGTGACATGTATGTGTGTTTGTAACTCTTTGACGCAAACTTTACTGGTCGAATTTCACTGGAATTTGGTACACAAATAGTTTATGGCCTATATTAACACAAAGGATACTCATAACGTGGCTGATCACGATCAACTAGTTTATACTAGTTGAACCATGATTCTACAAGATCCAAAAGACATGATTAAAGTCAAAAAATTTAACTAATTAAATTAACTTGTCTCAGTTTATTGTCACAAAGTTTCGCAATAAGTCATCATCAATTAAGACAATATAATTATTTATAACTAAGCTGTGTTTATAAGAAATAGGTGCATCATATCTGGAGTTTCCGCTAATATCATTAGCATACGTTACAAGTCAGCTTTGTTAACTGGAGTGAACTGTCCGTAGTTCATTTTGAAATTCAGATGAGGCAATAAGCGACGAAGGCAACAAGTGAAGGGACAAAACTGTCTCATCCATAATAGAACTGGGTCATATGCGTTCACACCCTCTGGGTTGAATTTAGAATCATTACTTATGTATTTTGTGACCGACACATGAAATATTACATTAAGTATTTGTCACGTTTATGTATTACGTAGAAACAGTAAAACATGATTATGTTATTTTTAACCGACTTCAAAAAACCGGAGGTTCCCAGTTTGACCTGTATGTATGTATGTTTGTGCGGGATTATTTCACGTTCGGCTGAACCGATTTTGATGCGGTTTTCAACATAGTATTTGTCAGATTTAGGAAAAGATTAGGTGTATTAATTGTGGCATAGAGTTATAGAAGTCGGTTTCTACTTTTTGTTAAAAATATGTTATTTTGTGAAGTGGTCGTTACTGTGTGGTATTCGTCTTGCATAGTACTCCCTCTCTTCCCGTGGATGTCGTAGGAGGTGACTAACAGATGAAATCCAGGAAACGAACAGCAGTGTCTCCCTGTGTATTATCATAAAATAAATTTGAAATTGAAATAAAAAAAAAAACAACGCTATAAAGATAAGTGAGCAAACATTTATAACATTTGCTCGTTAAAACTGTACTACAACGTCGCGGCGGAAGGGTACCGCTTAACTGAATCAGACCCTCCATTCGATTGACTATCTGTTTATTTACTAGATTTAAATTGTTAAGCCTGTGAACGTGACAATTGTGCAATATCCCTATTTTATTTTAGGTCTACCTACCTAGTCTAGATCTAGTCTCTAAACTTAGCGGTACCCTGCCGCGACTTTGTAGTATTGTAACACAATCTATCAGAGATCGAAGTTTGAACTCTTTACAGTACTAGTTAATGTACAGGGAATTTTGAATGGTCTAACACCTACGATATAGGATTACTTCCCTGATCTCCAAATACCAAGTTCCCATCGCCAAGTTACTGTTAGTGAAATTGTCACTAACAGTTGATAAACACTATATCATGTAGTTACTTGCCTTAAGATTGTGTTATTACAGTGAGCAATACTTAGAAGTATTACGTGACTGAACGAGTATGTCTGAAAATTGCCTTGCAATCGGTATATTGGTACTAAAGCCTCTAGAATTGAGTACCTACCAACTGCTAGTCTATGCTGTTTGTTTGATTATTACATCTAGCTAAATTTTAATCCAGTCACATTGAGCCATATAAAGTATTTAACAATTTCACGAACATTTAGTTCGAAACACAAATTTTATATCTTTATAAAACGTTTATTCAGCCTTAAATGCTGTCTACAGTATTTTATCAGATTACGGCGAGTTGTGGTGGCAAACTAGACGCGGCATTGTACTGGACAGGCAGATAAACGGAACATCATGCCGGCGTCGACGTTGAGATACGTTTCATTTTCAATGGAAACCTTTTCATCGCTACTATAAATTACTTTATGCGATTTTGAGGTTATTAAAGTAATACCCTTTTCAATTTACCTTCTGATATTGACGATATTTTATGTAAAAGTAGAAAACGAGCACGCAGGCCACGTGATAGAAAGAAACCACTACCATCCATGGATATCTATACTAATATTATAAAGCTGAAGAGTTTGTTTGTTTGAACGCGCTAATCTCAGGAACTACTGGTCCGATTTGAAAAATTCTTTCGGTGTTAGATAGCCCATTTATCGAGGAAGGCTATAGGCTATCATCGTCGAACTTAGTTTATAATAAACCCCAGACAAGATCTGTCTTATTTTACATTCGTTACTGATACATTTCTACCCTTCAGGTTTGAGCTGGAATACTTTTTATTAATATATCTCCCGTAGCACACCCTTCAACTCAAAATACAGTAGCGTCTTACACTTCCGTTACAAGGCAGCAATAGGTTAGGCCCCTAAGAGAAAATCAAGTACTAAAGTCGAAATACAAAGTATTATACAACCTATTCTATAAATCTTAAAATACATCATTCTAAGTTAGTTAAATATGATATGTAGAATAATATCTCTCATAAAACGTTTATTCAGCGTATAAATGCTGTATGCAGTACCTAATTAGATTACGACGAGATGTAGTGACAAGCTAGAGGCGGCATTGTATTGGACAGGCAGATAAGCCGCATGACATCATGCCGGCGTCTCGCGACGTCGAGATATATTTTATTTGGGTCTTTGCGCCAGAAGGGGGTAATGTTTTTTAAGCGTATGAATGTATGTTTGTGTGTATGTATATTGTATGTATGTGTATGTATGAATGTACGTCCATTTCTTTGGCACGCGCTATAGGCCAAATAGCTTGGCGGATTGTGACATATGACATATCATTAGACTCGTTTCAGTTTGCTGAGTGACGGAGAATAAATAATTTAAAGAAAGGTCGCATGTCAATAGGAATAAAAGGGAGGGAGGGGCGACTTTTTATAATCATGACAATATGGGTGTCAACTGAAAGCTAATAAATAGACCATTCCTAAAATGTATATTATAACACTTTTATGATATTATGCTATGTTGAAGCTAAAATCTTAGAAGCGTGTAATAAATAAATTATTATAAGACCAGAATAATCGTTTTTATTAAGTTGTATTTTTTTTTAATATTACTTTTATCCCTGAGATCCTTTTGATGGTTTAAAATTTGTTTTTATATGATTGAAGTAACAAACGAGCGTGCAGTCTACCTGATGGTAAGTGGCTACTGCCGCCCATGGACATCTGTAATCAACCCTAGGTAAGATCGAAGTCTCACCTAAGGTTAGCCACAGATGCGTTTCTACCCCTGAGGACTGAGAAGGAATGCCTCGGATAGGTATGTCTCCCTTACCACACCCTTCAGAGCAGAACACAGCAGCACTACACTGCTGTTATTAGGCAGAAATAGGTGCGGGGGTGGTGCTTCCGGAGTCGAACCACAAAGAGTTCTACCACCTTCAAAAAAAGAATAAGAAAGAAAAGAATAAGAAAATTATAACTTTTAATTAAATTATAAATTTTATGTTTTAATCCTTGTATTGGATATGAATATGTGATAGGCAGATAATCTTCCATACGTGGCAAGTAATGTTAGCGTTTCTCTTTTGTTATAAAATACATGGCTTTATCTATAGTAATTATGTTATTTTCTCTTTGATTCAAGCAGGATAGCCTAAGTGAAATTCAGACTCTCAATCGAGCTGATCAAGATTCGAGTCCCAGGCACTTCAGATCTTTCAAAATTCTGTATAGCGTATATAAGACCCTTGCCAAACAGTGGGATAATACTAGAAATAAGTTTAATCATGAAAAATGAAATCAGTTGAGCTCTTTCGGAAATGAATCGGAATGATCGTGTGACAGTTACAAGTAATTTATATATAAGTATTCGAATGAAAGACAAAAGTGCCGAATAAAGCATAAATAAACCTTATTTGGTGACATAAGCTTCGTGTGTTACGAAAACACATTTTGTTTAGCGACACAAAGAGCTCTGTAATAAATTTTGAACACTATTGTCCCTGAAAAGTTTTCGTTTATAGAAACTGACAAGCATTGCTAAGCAGTTTTGTTGTTACCGCTTTGTATATTCTCATTCTTTACAATATATTTATATATATTCTATCAAAAGTCACACATGAGCATGCAGTCCATCTGATGGTAAGTGGTTACTGCTGCCCGTAGAGATCTGTAAGCAACTTCATGTACTTAGAATAGGAGGTCTACCTGAAGTCGATCACAGATGCACTACTCCCGAGGACTTAGATGGTCGCCTCATATGAGAGTGAGTCGGTAACCTCATCTTTCCCCTGCAATGCAAGTATTTCATTTTTATTTAATTGAAAAATATACAGTGCACAATGTTATGTAATGATTTGTGCACTGTATATTTTAAATAGAAACAAAACACAGTTTTGATCGTTTTACGTATAGAAATAAACATATTTGTTTGTATATAACGTTAGATATGTAATAAAGATGCATTCGCGTGGTATTTCGCATTTAATCAATAAACGGAGTTGTGAGCTAGAACACGGATAAGCCAAACGCCGTTATGAAAATATTTTATTCAGCGACACAAAGCTTGATCACAAAGTGTTCTCGCAGTTTTGAAAATTATTATGCCTTCGAAGTGCTTCGTTTAGTGTACCTGACAACCGGCTTTTAAATTGTAATTTACGTCAAAATGTTTGTGTTTTTATTTTCATACATTCCTTCTATATTAGGTCGTATAGTATGTTAGCTACGATATACCCTGACTGTCGGAAGAGGCCACTTAAAGGGGCCTATTGAGATTACGGTCAGTGACTTCTCGAAGTACGTCAGTATGTTCACACATACTGACGTACTGTGATGTGGTCACCCACATCCTCTCGGGAGCACCCAAAGGTCTGGAAAAGCGTAATTGCTTTCCCGGGCATTGCCCTACAGGTCCGACGCATTCAGAGGTTCCCAGTTGCGCTCCGTTGGAGTTTCCTGAGACCTATAAATATATATAAAGCACCGTGGAAGGCCACCGAGAAGGTTATAGAGCGGTAAAAATAAACACATAAACCCTCTGGTTTATTGTCACTTCTCTCCTAAGGTACTGCAGTACCTTCTAAAAAAGTACGTTTATGATTTATTATGACGTAGGCAGGATAAACCTATTTTTATCTATAAGCGAACGATAATGTGCTGAGTAACTTGTTGTGATTGATGAGAGATTAGCTTGTGTATCGTCGTTACCAGATATCACTTAACAGGCGTGAGATACATCAGTGGGTGGTGCTTTAATCCAAGGTTGATGTATTTTTATATATCTAATTCTACTGTGCGCGTGTATGTCACTGTACTCCTCCTAAACGGCTGGGCCGATTTTAATCAATTAATTAATTTTTAATTCTTTTTTGTTGTTTTGTTGTTGATTTTCCAACGCTAATTGGCTAAAACCTAGAAACCCAAGATTTCTAATGTGTTATCTGAAATAGTAATATGTTTCACGTCGCTCGCTAACGTGACAACATCTGTCGGGTGGGCTAGTATGTTATAAAAATCTTACTAAAATCATACTCCTTCTACATGTGTTCTTATGTATTTTATTGTGTAATTAGTAATCAATATTAAGTTGACGCCCTTTGCTAAGTTAAATTTCCTTTTACTCGTTATAATGGCAAGATTAAAACCCTATTTCTATTTTATACAACT
This sequence comes from Cecropterus lyciades, assembly GCA_002930495.1. NCBI lineage: Eukaryota > Metazoa > Arthropoda > Insecta > Lepidoptera > Hesperiidae > Cecropterus > Cecropterus lyciades. The sequence goes on along the minus strand of MOOZ01004915.1, from coordinate 142,053 downwards.
GTTAAATCTAATTTAGTGTGTCCTACATCCGATCAGGGAGTGTTCAAAGAGATAAAGGGCGTCCCGAGTACAATTATCCCCAACGACTTTCCGGGTACGTATTTTTTATTTTTGTTACGGATAAAGAATAACGAATATGTGACATTAATTCTTTAGGATTTTATTACGAATTTCTATAATGTTCTTGACTATATCTGATCTCTATAGTACGTTTATGTACATTACACGTTATATAATTATTATGAAGCGTATTTTTTTCTAAGTGTTGGTGGTCAATTTCGAAATTATATTAAAACACACGCTTTCTACACTCATAGCCCCACACTAGGATTTTCTCCTGTATCGTGGGTGCCATGGACACACAAAGACGAATACAC
>MOOZ01004915.1:48355-60662 GCA_002930495.1 Cecropterus lyciades | reverse complement strand
GGAGAAAATCCTACTGTGGGCCTATGAGTGTAGAAAGTGTTTAAAAAAAATAGTTTTCTGAAATTTGACATAAAGCTGGTTTATGATTTGGATTGACATATAGGTTATTCTTTAACGTCGTAAAAGTAACCGAAGTGGGTGGAGCCGCGAAAGTCATCTAGTTCAAATATACATTGAAATGTCGAAGTTCTTATGACAACCCTTAGCGTATATTTCTACCCTGAATGCTGCAGCTCAAGCGTTAAAGACATTTTAGTGAAATTGGAAAAGTTTGTCATCAATCTTCAAACTTTTAAACGAAGTGACTTGTAATTTTCCTAATTTGGGATTTTAATAACGGCGAAGTCATATACCTACAAGTCGGATGTTTAAAAAAATATTTATATAAGTTAAAAACAAAATCAAACTTCAAAAATGATATTTCGTTTATCAAATTATTCTCAAAAAAACCTTTCATTTGATACCAATATCATGCGACCCGCCATATTGGATTTTGTAATGACGTTATTAGATAATCATGCATTGCCATTTAAATCAAAAGTGTATGTAAAATTTTAGCTGGGGTTCAATCGATATGGAAATACTAGTTTAAAATTCATTTACAAGATTTGACACTTACATATGTACATACGAACTAACAATGCAAGTTAAATAAAAAAATGTAACAAATAAAATTTGTCTATATATACATTTTGAATTCCTAATTTGACAGCCATATACTGTAGATACATTTTTAATTCCTAATTTACCAGTCATACACTTAAAGAAACTAATTTTCCTTATTTTTATAATTTAAGGTCTCTAGGGAAAGACATCTTTGTGGGCAAACGCTTGTACTTTAAAAATACGCAACGTCGTAAACGAACCATTTACCCATTTTGTCTTGTCACCGTGGATTATTCCATATTAGTGACTCGCTGTGCTGTTTGTTAGAATTATCTAAATCTAAACTAAAAGGTCGTTACTCCGCCACAAGTGACACTATTATCTTCGTAATAAATATGGCGTGCATGAGTTCTGGTTGACTGAAGCGGTTTCTTTGAAGATGCTTTTATCAATTCGTAACAGGCTACGTGGTGGCAATTAGTCTGCCAAAGCTTTCCAGTGACTTATCTTTAAATATTCTATTCCTTATATCCATTGCACAAAATAACAATATACATTTACATAAAACGCGTTTTATAATAAATACTAGTTGGTAGAGTTTTTAGACTTTCTTTGAAGTTGTTTTATAATTCTTAAAAGAAGATTCTTAGAATATAGAAAATCTTGACAATATTATATTAGTAAAAAATACTGTCCATAAAAGTGATATTTTTACCAAAGAAACGTTGACTTTTATATTCACTGTGTCCATGTGTCTATTTGTTACTTAATCACGCACGAACTGGTCCGAATAACATAAAATTTTGCATGGATGTAACTTATTTACTTGGTCAACTTATAGGCTACTTTTGATTTCGAAATTTTGCACTATTTAAAGATGGCGACTATTTTTTAGCCCATAGCGAAGCACTTCAGCTAGTAATAGATGTGTTCTTTAGGTGTTGGAAACTCTGAATCTAGATTTGAATCTGATATCTGTCTAAATTTGAAGGTTGTCATTGACACCATCAGTATGTTTAAAGGAGGACGAGTAAAATAAATAATAAAGGGATAAGTGGGAGTTGTATTCGACATTCGAAGGGTCTATACACTGAATATTAAAACTGCTTTTGGATTTTCATCGTGATCCCGATCTTTATTTTTATTTTTGATAACTAGTATTATTTTTATATTATACTTGAGTAAACGCAGTAAAATTGTACACAGATTCTAGTAAAAAAAAATGAAAGTACATTGTAAATTTGTGCTCGTAGTAAACCGTAAAGTAAGTAAAAAATTATGTCTATATATCTACATAGGGTTAATAATGCACACCACTTTTAAGATAGAAAAGACGGGAGACAGGGAGACGGACAGACACACTCACAACATACGAGCAATACGGTTCATTTCCATACGGTACCCTAAAAACAAGGCATACGATTTGCAAAGCTTAATGAATTTCCATTAATGTCATAGTGATGTGGGTTGGCTTATGAAATTATTTTAAAAATGTTCGCTGAAAATCAGCGTCTTATTGTTTTATATTCAAAGCTTTTACCGGCTTTATTCAATGAGTAAATTCTAAGTGATCTTAACGCTGACTCAAATGAAATTTTCTCCGAGTTTAGAACGTAGTTTTGAACCGTTGCTAGCCCGTGAAACAATGGCTTTAATTTAGGTTTATGGCTAACTCCTATCCATTTAACGACAAATCCTTTTAAGTGCTTAATCTATAAATGCCCAATCGCCTTGTATCCATTATCCTGATTGCGATATTGTGATGAGTAAATAAGATTTTCTGATAGTTTGGACATGTTCTGATAGTGTGGAGCTATTTAGTTATGTAATCTATATCATAATTAAATATAAGTTTTAATTCAAAATTCAGCTTACTAACAATTAATTAAATATTTTATATAATCACAGTAACATCATCTTCTTATATGAAAAGAAAGTTTTGTTAAATAATATTATTTATTTAAAAACTTTATATTGCACCGGATATGCTAACGATATATATAGGTAGGGACGTTCATTTACAGAATCGGAACATAGCAGTTATATAAAGTGTACGGTAGCAATTATTTAATAACATACAACAATACCATATATAAACTAGCCCGCAGCCCACCTGATGGTAAATGGCTACTGCCGCCCATGGACATCTGTAAGCAACCCTAGGTAAAATCAAAGGCTCACCTAAGGTTAGCCACAGGTGCGTCGCTGCCCCGGAGGACTAAGATGGAATGCTTCGGAAAAGTATGTCTCCCTTACAGCGCTTAACACTGCTGTTATTAGCAGAAATCGGTGTGGCGGTGGTGATTCCGGAGTCGAACCACAAAGAGTTCTACCACCTTCAAAAATTTTAATTAATATCTATTAGGAAAAAGGTTCAAGACCCAGAGTTTTTGCAACGTTATTATATTTTCGTATTCTCCTAAAAACCCTTTTGTTTAATATACATATCATAGAGTCGCATAAAGATCCGCCATCTTGGGACGTCCGCCCTATTGGATTTAAATTGAGCTAATCATGCATACTCCGCAAACCAAACGTTTACGCTAATTTTCAAATTTAGATTAAGTGCCTCAAAATTTCGTTGAAATAAATAGTTACCCTAAATAACCTGTTTTAAAAAAACAGAACCAGCGTTATACGTAAACGAAAATCTTTAAGACAATGTGATTTCAAACTATTAAGTACTTTGAATATCTATTGTATTGCAAAACATTTTCGCCATTCAACAATAATTAAATTTTGATTATTGTATATTCAGTCTATTTTATTATAAATTTATTAATCTATCTCAAAAAGTATTAATCGCCCAAATTAACTTTATAGCTCATTATTACTATGTCTAAAAATATCGAATATCATCTATCATTTAGGAGTCGGTAATGAATGAAAATGAGAAATTGTGAAAGACACATATGTATTTGAGTGGGCAATATCGATATGGGTGTTACAAGTAGCGTGGAGGAGCTATCAATGAACTCATTAGCTTCTGGCATGAATGAGGTTTAATTGGGTGAAAGAATACAAAGATGTGTAATTGTAGCTGATGTTTTAACCAATTTCAATAAAGGAGGTCATTTTCTCATACGCGCTTGTAATGCTTTTAATGGACACAGTTTACGTCGTGTCCTACAAATCTATGCTAGGGGATCCAGGAGGAGGAGTGGGGGGTAAAGGGCTCAATGGTATACTTAAGTATTGACTCAGTTGCCTATTGTGGCAGTAAGCAAAATTTGAGACGTCTTTCTTTTTTAAATTCCGCCAGTGTCAGACTGTGCTAAAAAATACTTTTCAAGCACCACTTTCATAACGATGCACTTACAATTTTTTCCTATTCAGTTACGTGTGTTTATATGTTCCGTAATCAATTTAATACGGATAAATCTATCAGATCCCGGCATGCGGTAGAAAACGACTATCCGATCATAATTAAAGTAAGGGCTTAGCTCAGACAATTGCGCATCATAATGAGATGAATAATTATTTTACGTATTTATAAAAAAAAAACCTTAGATTACAATTTCATGGAATGATGTGGTCACTGCCGCCCATGGACATTTTGTAATCAACCAAAGATAAAATCTGAGTCTTACCTAAGTTTCGCCACAAATACGTTGTAAACCCTGCCGGAACAGGATCTACGATCTTTAATTAGACTGTAGTAATTAGTAGACTGTAGTAGTATACTTATTTTAAAATATCGGAAATGTAATTTCATTTTCACCTTCTAGCTCTTACTAGTATATATTATTACAGAATCTATTTCCTGCGATTTTTATAAAGTTTATCTATGAATAATATTCCATAACTTTTATAAACATTACACATCTTGGAATAACCAAATTAACGTTTATTTTAAGGAGTTACATCAACGCAAATACAATTCAACCATAGCTTTACTTGTTTGTAAATTCATGTAGTTTGTACTCTGCCTTTATATGTAGGTTAGTAAGATACGCTGTTCATAAAACTCGCTCATGATTTATACGTACGAGTACCATACACTGTAAATAAATTTGTTCATAGGTATTTCAAACATAGCCATAAGAGATGGTATGTAGCACAGCTACTTTGATTGTAGCGGTAGATAAGATACTAGAAGTATTAAACGTGTTGGAAGTATTTCTTGTACGTAACTAGTCCTGATTTAAAAAAATGTATAATAATTTTATTTATAAGAATTAGTAAAATATTTTAATATTTTATTATGTAATGGGTATACACGATAAGCGGTTTTAATTTTTTTTGCTGCCGATATTTCGATCCAATTGCATGAATTTTCGTCAAGAAACACATATTATCGCGGTTATGTATCAATCCGCGTTAATATGAGTTTTAAAATCATATTCAAACTTCAATTAATGTCTTAATTTAATATATAATATGTGTAATCTATCGAATATAAGTTAACAAAAGTGCTAAACCGATTTGAATGGATTTACACATACTTATAGAGTGACCTCCATAAAAAGCATTACCTTTTTATGTTTTACTTGGAAAAGATTGTAATATATATTTTTTTTATAATATGGAAGGAGCAAACGAGCATGCAGTCCACCTGATGGAAAGTGACCACTAGAGCCCATGGACATCTGTAATCAACCCCAGATAAGATCAGCGTCTTACCTTAGGTTGGCCAGATGCGTTAATACCCCCTGAGGACTTATAAATATACCCCTTACCACACCCTTCAGACCATAACACAGCGGCGCTTAACATTGACGTTATTGGATTTATAAACGTGAGGCGGTGGTGCTTCAGAAATTGAACAACTAAGGATTCTATCACCTTCAAAATGGGGTAAACGGGCAAAACCGCAAAACTTTACATGTAACAAATTATAACACCATACACTATACCCTTTTCAGTGTATAAATACATTTATCTGTATGATGAAGTCAGATTGTCTTTTACAGCTGATAACGTGTTAATGAAATAACATCTGATGACAACTAAGTACCGCAAATGTCTAAATAAACATTAACAAAGTGGTTAATAAATAAAAGGCGTTAATTTGTTGTATTCTATGTCTTCATTCCAGTAGATTACAAGGAACCATTACATATTAACAGCGGTATAATGTTTTGTTGATCGTCAAGTGAATGAAACGTTTAATTAAATCGCTGATTACCATGCATTCCTTGTCTTCAGTGTATAATGCGGGCATACGTTACTGTCTGTCGGCTTTTTACTCATTGATATGTTTAACAAATTACAAAACACATTGAAGTGAGTAGAAGTATTTATTTATTTATCTGTGGCATAAATAAATCATGAGAAAGTTCACGGACGTATGGACGTACCTAATAATTAAACACAAGTAAAATTAAAGTATTAGTTAACATAAAAAATAACCGCCATTTTGTAACCTAATTGTATATTTCCATATTATTTAATAAGTTGGGGTAAAACTGTACGATTGACAATATTGTCAAAGTTGACCTAATTTTATAAAATTATCGACTTCATATACCACGCAATGAAAATTATGTACATGTATCCACGCTTTCTACACTTATAGCCCCACAGTAGGATTTTCTCCTGTGTTGTAGGTGCCATGGACACACAAAGACGAACACATAAACACTCAGACCCAGAACAGCAACCTAAACTAGAAAGAAAGAAAGAAGACCGAACCCGGGACCCACTGCGTGTCAGACCGGTACGGTGACCGCTCCGCCACGCGGGTCGTCATGTATGATATCGATTTTTATAAAGATGGTCTAATTCGGCTATAATTTTAGACAACTAACCTTATGTCTATTTGTTTGTATGTACTCGCTTACATTGAAAACACCTGGACCTGTTTAGATTTTCTCACTAGAATAAAAGTCAAGCGAGAAAAAGTTGTATGCTTTTTTTTCTCTTAAAACTTAAGGATGGAAAACCGCATATTGAACAACTGGTACTCATCATAAAATAGAAATAAAATACAAGTAGCTATCTGAAATATATTTTCCGTTTCATAAATAGAAGCTCTAAAGAACTTTATTATCAAATGCAGCTCAGTTTGTTTATTATTATACGTGAAGTGCGCGCGACAGCTTCTGCGGATATAAGCCTCTTAGGAAACGTTATTATACAGTCTTTAATATAAAAACTTTAACAAAAATAAAACCGACTTCTATATCATTACAAACTGAAAAATAATTTAAATAAAAAATGGTATTTGGTACCCATCTACACGGTTACGTAAATCATAATTAACTGGACCACGATGACAATTGTGCCCAATATGAAATGAAATGAAATGAAAAAAAAATGAAATGAAATATCTTTATTTTGCATAGGCCAACGGGGGCACTTACAAATTGTCATTTACAATATTTTTTCTTACACTACCACCGGATCGGAAAATGACCTCAACTGATAAGATCGTTTGTCTTTTTTCTTTGGAATACTTTTTTTTAACCATCTTGTTTATGTTGCCCATGTAGGCAATAAAAGCTAGCTTCAGTATGTTGCCTTACATTTGACTAAACAGAGACTTGTTTGGCAAGATACGCTACACTTTGACAATTAACCATTGAAATATATATTATTGATCAGTCCCAATGAGTGTCTCTTTCCTTTAAAAATTCAGTTAAAGAGACAAAAAGAAGTCTAATGAAGCCAAAAGTAGCGAGGCATTGCCGACATTTTTTTTTTTACCAGGGCAAAGCTGACTATTGTTAAAATTTTATCATTTTACCCATAAATGGACTTATTATAAGTTAAGTCGTTAAACACGGTTTTTTTATATTTTTTACAAAGCTATTTCCTATCAAAAGGTTATTCGATGCTTACACACTGCACCTATTCAATGCGTGAGTGACAGTTTGACACTAACACTAATGTGCTTGCAGCGGTATTCAGTTACAAAGGGGAGTTATGGTACCCATTACTCATGGTAGTCGCGCTCTCCTGTTACTTGAATTGCTGTTATTGATATTTGTAGTATTCATAACTTACCTACATCTACATCTATATCTATTACTATTAATAATTATAAAGCAGAAGGGTTTTTTGTTTGGTTGAACGCGCTAATATCAGGAACTATTGATTTGAATTAAAAAAAAATGTGTCGAATAGTTCATTTATTGAGGAAGGCTATAGGTTATATTACATCACGCTATATTTTTTTTACGTAGCGGGTACCGCAACACATCACAGCATGCTAGTATGCTATAGAAGCAATAGTAATTATATAATGAAGTCAACGATTTGATTAATAAGCTCTAATATTTTTAAATTATTACGCATCAGTTTGAGGGCTAATGGAATAAGAAGAAAGATTACTTATTCTTATCCATCAGCCTTTGAAGGTCCACTGCTACATACAGGTTTTTCCTAATGGGGTTCTTGGCATAGCACCGCGTCTGGCATGTGTGTTGATGACCACAGTAAGTGTTGAAATTGCACAGGAAGGCTAACCTGTCTATTGGCTGGACTTTGTCCCTTAGTCGACTTCTACGACATTCATGGGAATAGACTAAGTACCAAAAGTGTACTACAATGACATAGTACACTTTTCGGTAACCATAGATCTTAGTAGTAGCTAAACAGGTAAAAACTACAGTAGTACAGGTAGCACCTAACGGCTGGTGGAAAATAAATTGTGTTTTTCATGTTTGAAAGGAACTCGGGCGGAATATTTATATTTAGTTTAGTACAATATTATAAGACTTTTAGTTTTGTAACTGCCAAGTGTTGTGGGCCGCGCGTTGCCGACCGCTTGTCTAAACTCATATAAAGGTAAAGACTAATTCTGTGCCCAGGATAGTAATGGTTTAATACTGATTCGGTTATATCTAAATGAGATCCTATATTAAATAAGACGAAGTTATCGTTATAGTACATAACTATAATAGTTATTGACGTTTTACCCAAAATTCACACGAACTATTATTACTCAATACAGATTCTCCATTCGCGAAGTAGGTCACACTGTCTATTTTCAAAATACTCAGAGATTTAGCACATTCACTTAGGGTATAAGTGGATATTATTTTAGTAAATAATCTGTTATAACTAAACGCAACTCATAGTTCATAACTTTTAGAAATATTTACATGAAAATATGTTCATAATGAAAAACATGAAAGCGTAACTCCGATAAGCCAAGTTTTCATTCAAATTTTAAAATTCACGCATTTTATTCACGAATTTCTCTATAAAATGATGCTACTAGTCTAGAACGATTCAATATGTAAAAATCGTTAAAGGATAAAATTACAAATAATATGTGATATAAACAAATACTAAAAATAAGGAATAATTAAATTATTGTGGTACGTAACACTGCGTGTGCGAGCTCGGCTCGCATTTGTCCATTAAATAAAATACTCGTATTTCTCACGAACTTTGTACTATTTATTATTATTCAAGAGCAGCCTGGCACTTTAGGCTTTAATCGTTGGCAATGGCAACAGAAGGGACGACGAATAAAATAAACATTAAGTACGTATACTTAGAGAATTACTTTGAATGTGATTAACATAATTTTCATTCTGACCTTGCAGAAGTAGAGGGTCTTAAAATAAACTTCGCAAAGGATAAGTCCGTCTCTTAAAGCCCAGTGAAGTGTCCTCGCCCCTTATTTAAGCCCGTGACAGATGACCGCAGCGGAAATAAATTAATTTTCATGAATACCGCACATCAAAAGGACAGAACGTGTGCGGAAACGTCTATATTTAGATTTGGTTAGCGTTGGTAGATAGTAATCTAATTGCGTCTTCCGCAAAACGTGTTCTGGCGATATAATTGGTCTAACTTTGTTTTATACTGTTTTGTATGTTCTTAGTTGATTATTTGTAATTGAATGGGAAACTTAAATGAACAGGTTCACTATGAAATTAAGTTGAAATAAGTGAGTGTGTGCATTTGGAACTCGGCAGAAATGAAAATTCATAATAAATTATAAAATATATCTGAGCATAAGGGTATTAAGACCATTAATTAAGTAAGTATGATTTATTAACTATTAATTCGCCTTTTAAAAAATTGATTAAGTATTTATTGTCGCCCATATTCGGACATCTTATTTCGCATATACCAAACTTCAGCTCTTATACAAGTAATACGAAGTAAAATCGTAAGCATGATTTAGAAAAGGGTACAGCGCCATCTAGTTGTAGTGCCGACAACTGCTTTCATCTAGTTTTAAATTACAAAAGTAGGACTTGAAATTATTATACATTTTATTTTAAAGATTTTTTTATTATATCTATAAATAACGCCCCTTATATATGTGATGTCTGTCACATCTGTATATTCTATTTTATTTGACATTCTGTTTTGTTTGAAGAGCTCCAGAATCGTCAAATTTTAAATAAAATATGAAGGCTTTTTTCACTAATGGCCATTAGAATTCTGTATCTTGTGGCATCCCATATGGATGGCATGAAAACATGGCAAAATAATGATTACACAGAGAAACAGAGCTGGCACATATACCGAAAAACATGCCGTAATATATCTGGATCTCTGGGTCAGAATAACGGCTATAATAGGTTCGAATTTTATTTTGTGAACTAAACCAGTATAGATACTAAACCACCATTAAATAATTTTATTAGTATAAATCCGCTTGTTACCATTTAGTGGATATAAACGAAGAGTAAGAGAATATTTGTTATTAATATTGTTAGTGTCAAACTACACAATTTACGTTTAATTTTTATTCACGAGTGATTACCCAGAACATCCCGGATACAAAACTTTGACCACATCTTTATAACCTTGCGTATAGACATCTTGGATTGATCCAATTGACGGAAATAGACGAAAGTCTTAGAAGAGCGTCGAAACCGATTACAGCATACTCATAATTTATGTGGTCGGCACTCCGAAACTACATTTATTTCTCGAACAACTTCAGGCATCTCGTTTGAACCAATCGTGAGTGGAATTTTACAACACGAATTACAACCAGATTATTAATTTGGAACTCATATATTTTTTTGATGTACTAAAATTACAAAACTGAATTTTATTTATTACATTTACTGTCCTATCACCTATTTTAAAAGGAGTATATCAATTTGAATCCAAAAACGAAATTAACTTTTAAGAATATAATAGCATAGACAAATAAATACAAAATATATTTACATATGCCCTTATTAACAAATTAGTTCGTTTTATGAAATTTAAAGTGGGATCCATTGGGATTCTAATTATTCATAATTCCTAAAGAAGTTTATTTTCATTTAAGTTGGTGCAATGTAAAAATGAAAAGGGACGTCAATCGTAAACGCTCACTTTTGGAACGAATTTTGGAATCTGTGTCAGTGTAGCTTAATTTGGATTACGTTTAAATATAGCTGTAGTCGTCATTTTACGTAAACGAAATCATCAATAATTCGATTAACAGATTAATGGTAAACCTAGTATTTTATTACTCATTTCAAGTGTTCTTTAAGGAGGACTAAAATAAAAATAAATAGATTGATGCCTGATCGTGGTAGTGGATATCACACAAACAGAGGAATACACAAAGACTCAGATACAGAACAGAACTCTAGATTTATTGTGTCAATGTAAGTTTCAGTGGGACTCAATTTCAAACCCTCTTAGTAAAAGATTGATATCACGACTGCTCCGCTACGTGGGCCACCTTACTGGTTAAATGAAAAAAATAAAACAGTGGTTTGCCGGGAGTGCCGACAGAAGTGAAAATATGCCAACATGCATGTGTATCTATGTAGCTAAATACACACACATTTTTTTTTTAATGGAAGTAACAATCGACCATCCAGTCCACATGCCCGTGTAGCCAATGGATACCTGTTATCAACCGCGCATAAGATCAGTTTTACCTTAGGTTAGCTCCAGATGCGTTGCTACCTCTCAGTACTAAGTTGGAGCACCTTGATAAGTTTCTCTCCCTTGCCGTACCCTTCAGACCAGAACTCATCAGCGCATAATACTGTTGTTATTAGCTAGAAATAGGTGTGAAGATGACGCTACCGGAGTCGAACCACAAGTAGTTCTACCTCATAAAAGCATATACATATATACAGAGGTATCGGTTACGATAAGATTGTCGAAAGTTCAATGGTTGTTACCTATTTCAAAAAAAAAGAAGTTTTCACTTCAAAAATAGATGCTTACGTAAAATATATTTATAAAGAGTATTCTTCCTTTAAGTAAAATTAAAACCAGCAGTTCACTAATTGTTAAGTAATTATTGCAACCTGAACGTTTATTAGCAGCTTCAAAGAGAGTAATTGTTGCGAGGTCAGCTGTTAAAGCTTTCCTGGTTTAAAAAAGGTTCTATATAATTTTAAAGCTGGTAAAACTCTTTGTAGTTTAACCCCGGAACACCATCGCCATACCTATTTCAGCCTAATAACACAAGTGTTATTCGCTGCTGTGTGCTGATCTTAAAGGTGTAGTATAAGAGACACATATCTGAGCTGTTTCAAGTTACTGTTCAGGGGTAGCACAGCATCTATGACTAACCTCAGGTAAGAATGATCTCATCTGAGGTCGGATTACAGATATCTATGGGCGGCCACTTCCCATCAGGTGGACAGCATGCGCGTTTGCTTCTTCAATATTATTGGCTACTAGATGAGCTCGCGGTTTCACCCCCGTTTAAAAGAAATGTAACGTGACATACATTAACCGAAATTTTATATCTCATTAGAAAAAAAGCCCGATTTTGAAACATTCTTCATTGGTGCTCCGCTCCTGTTGGTCTTAGCGTGATGATATATAG
>MOOZ01004915.1:29793-39961 GCA_002930495.1 Cecropterus lyciades | reverse complement strand
TTTTTATTACAAGTATGGATGCATGAATAAAATCAAACAATATAACTTAATCACATATGTAAGTTCTTTATTAATAGCCATATTACTCGTACTTTTGATCTTTTCTTTGTACTACTCGTAAGTGTATGTTATATTATAGAACATTATGTATACTCATAAATAAAAATCATATTATGAGTGACCTTCAAACGTTTATCTAATTTTGGTTACACATGTTGTTAGTTTACTATTAGCATGTGGCCCGGTCTGCATGCTAATTGCTAATTACAATAATGCTATTCTTATCACTATTTTTGTGAATGACATTAAGTATCGTCTTGTTGTGGTTTGATATAATATTTTCAACCTCAATGTGGTTTGAAATAAAATGGCACAATATATTAATACTTCAATTAACGCTTTTAAGGGGTCCGTACAAAAAGGAGAAACGGGACCCTATTACTGAGACTCCTCTGTCCGTCTGACCGTCTGCCCGCCTGTCTTCCTGTCTGTCACCAGGCTGTATCTAATCAACTGTGATAGCTAGACAGTTAAAATTTTCACAGATGATGTATTTTTATTGCCGCTATAACATCAATTTCTAAAAACAATATATTAATATTTAAGGGGGGCCCAAACAACAATCGTGATTTTTTTGCTCTCTATTAATAACGGCAACAGGTAGACGCTTTAAATATTTAGTTCTATATTCACTACTAGGTGTTGCCCGCGACTTCGTACGCGAAGACTGTAATATAAATATTCAATCTCGATTTTACACCATTAGAGATTTTTATATTCTTAGGGGTTGATTTTCAAAAAATGCTGAAATAAGTACCTATTTCATTATTTCTACCCAGAAAGTCAAATACTATGTTTTATACAGCTTGCTTCAAAATTGGCGGACTTTCATACAAACTTTCAACCCTTATTTAACCCTGTTGAAGGTTAAATTTGACTGCTATGTCTTCCTGTTTGTTTGTTTTTTGTCTGTCTGTATGTCTGTCTGTGGACACGTAGCTCCTGAGCGGGTGAACAGATTTGGATGCGGTTTTTTTGTTAGACAGCAGGTTTCCGGATGTTGGTTCTTAAACATTTTTTATCAAAAACGGTTCAGTCAGTTATTAGATATAGGTGGTGAAAATGGTGATGCAAAATCAAATAATTATTCACAAGTGGGGAATCAAATGAAAGGGCATAAAAATAACGTACATGTTTTATCAAAATCGTCTTAGCCATTCACTAGATATATCTAAAATAAAGGGGGGTTAAAGTGAGGACGAACAATTTAATGTTGTCAAAAATACCCTAGTGAGATATCAAATGACACAAGATGACGTCTATGTTATAATTAAATGTGTTTTATTAAAATCAGTTCAGCCAGTTACTAAAAATGGCAGTTCAAAGTGGGGAGAAATAATCGAATATTGTCAAATATACCTAAGTGGGGTATCAAATGAAAGGACATGACGAGTATGCTATAATTAAACATGTTTCATCAAAGTTGGTTGAGCTATTTAGTAAATATGAGGGGGAGAATAGGATGAATAATAGAATATTTTATTTTGTACATAACAGAAACTGTCCCTTCCATTGAATCGGTCAAATTGATAAAAGCTATGGTAGTTGAAATTTTCAATATTGAACGCATACCAAATACATCATCTCATCATATACATCACATCAACTCGTATTTGATGTGGTGTATACAGATATATATATGCAAATATCTAAACATACAATACCAAATAAAAGTGCTATAAATATAAGTGGGCAACCATGAAAAAAGTCAAAAATAATATTTATAGATCAGCTATCAAAATCGAGCGAATTACATCTATATTTTAATTATAGAAATATAACATTTGCTCTTTAAAATTGTACTAAAATGTCGCGGCGGGGTATCGCTAAGTTTAGACACTAGATACCTACCTATCTAGCTAAAATAAAATAGGGAGACTATCGAGTCTCCCTATTTTCGTCATATTCACAGGCTTAACAATTTAAATCCAGTAAACAAATAAATAGTCAATCGAAGAAAGGGTCTGACTAGTCGCGGCAGAAGCGGTAACATTCTGCCGCGACGGAATTGTTTTTTTTTATATATACAGATAAAAATAAATAATTAAATTTAATCTTTCATACAACGATCGTGATTTTTTTACTTTTTTTTACAGACGGAATCGTTCGTGCGCGAGTCCGATTCGCGCTTGGCCGGTTTTTTATTTATCATTTCGAACTTGTTTAACATATAAAATAACCGTCTAGTTACATAATGTGAATTTATATTGTATTTTGCTAATTGATACATTTAACAATGTGTTACGTGTTATCATCATTCTGGTTGTTTACATTCTTTTGCAACTAGTATGTACGTGTTAGTGGCCGAATGTCATATATTTACTACAGTACTCAATGTTATTTACCGATAAAATTTTACAATACCATGCAATTCGCCTCGTACCGAATTAATGAATATTCGAAGAATCGATTGTTAATTGTTTGTGGAAATATTTATTTTCAGGTCACGAATTGTAATTCAATTCGGTTAATAAATTATGCTAAATCCTATAGATTTATAATAATGGAATTATAATGACGAAACATTTCTAGGAATTCACTTTCAATCATAAATTCACCTTCTTGAGTTGAATACAATCAGCGGACGTGTGCGAAATTACTTTTGAATTAATGTTAATAAATTATTTAAAATTGAGACCAGAGTACATTGATTTCGAGTTTGAATATAATCAAATTCGGTGTTTTTATTATTCAATGTGATTGTAAATATAAATTTGACTGAGAATTGTTTCATCGGAGAATATTGCGAGTCTCGTAGTTTTGATATTTATATATTTTATTGACGTGTTAAATTTACCGTGTAGAAAAATAATTATGATAAAAAATCTATGGTACGTACCTACATATGTTCGTTTGTTTTATTTTTTTAGTTTTAGTTTTTATAAAATTCAGGTTTAATATTTATTACATTTTTAATATCAATAAAAAATTAACAAATAATCAACTACAAAACCACCTTTGTTTATAGCTAATCCAATTTTAGGTTTAAATAACACAATATGTATTGTGTTATTTAAACCTGTAAATACTTACACACATTATATGAATAAATATACACATTATTTGAAGTAAACATGAATAATTTCAAACATCATAAGCAAATAATAAGTAACACATAAACCATGCATATTATAGTTATATTTCGAGTTAAAATAACCAGAGTTACATACCTGCTGGCAATTTCGTAAGGTGCTTGTAATTCCATTTATTAACAGCTTCAAGAGATTTCCTTACATTGCCAAATTTAATGACTGAATCCTTTTCTTCAAATAGAAACAACTTATTGATAACAAGCGTCATGTTCGAATCGAGCGAGGGGTCGTTGAAGATGGCACTGACCTTTAAAATATTACATAAATTGTCTGAGTTATGACCATGCACTTGCAATTAATAACAGCCGTCAATCTTAGTGCGATACAGGCATACTTACGATGTTCATTATTGCCAGAATATAGTGCTTCACTCGCTCTCGACCGTGAAACTTGAGCATCGTATGATCGGCTACTATTGCTACTTCTAGCCACAAGCCTTTAACACCTGGAACAACAGCATAATGCACATTCACCGTACTCAAAATTCACGAATCGTCACATACGAATTTACACACCTGAAATCGGTCTAGTAACAGGAAGTACATCTCGGAAATAATCGACGTCCGAATGATCACTGTGTCGCGGGCGCACGTGTGGTGTCGGCACCGGCTGCTCATCATCGAAGTCAATGTCAAGGTCGGGAACCGCGTCCCCGGTGAGATTGTACGTCGCCGTCCGCTCGGACAACAGGACGTCGCGGCGTCGCAACACATGACCGCCGTCAGATCGCGTCGGCTGCAGTACGAAATCCTCTCCCCCTACTTGCAATAAACCATATAACTGTCCTTCACACTCGGTCACCGTCACCGTGGAATCCTCTTCGTAGAGCACGCGCCCTTTGTAAAACTGGCACTCGTTGTAGTACGGAGAACGGATCGCGCGGTTTTCTTGGAGTTCCAAGTGCCAGCCCAGGAGGTGTAGATGTCGGATGGTGCCGGGAGCATGGCGTGGGGTGCGCGAATGTGTTAATTTAGGTATCCGTATGGATGGCGAAGGTTGCCTCCAGGCGCCGGTAGATGCTACGAGGAGCATTGCCGCCCACAGCCAGCGCGCCATCGTCCGCGCGCCGCCGCGGGCACCGCCTCTCTGCCCGGCAATGCCGCGGTGCGCTTACGCATCTACGCACATGGCGAGCGTCTCGTCGGAAGGAAGGTAAACGACTCCGCAGTTTATAGATTGCATTGGGCTCCATGCTTCATGCGTCATAGTAAACAAAGGGCGAGCGCCTGCTATTCATTTTATAATCGTTGCGCGTGTACGCTATAGTAGGTATGAATAATGTTTATGAAATTAAAACGTCCCTAATTTGATATGGCTACATAATTGATATTGTAAGAATATAAATAACTGCTATAAAATCAACGTATACAACTAATTGGAAATATTATTAAAAGAAAACATTTTCAAATATCTAACTATGTAGTAGGGGTATGAATGAATGTCACTTTATTGCAACTTAATATCAAGAGCATGCCGTGGTTTGGCGGGTTCATCAAAAGATAATCAGTTGGAAACGGTAACTATGTCGCTGACCTTTGAGCAGTTATTGGCTTTGTCGCCAATGACGCCTTGCAATTGCCTGTCTTGTTGTTACCATCAATACACTTCGTAAGTTCGGGCTTCTTGCACTTAATGGAAAGCCCCCAATCCAATTTTGAAATATATGCCATATTTTTGGCTAAAAATATTTTTACGTATGTATACCAAGAGAAGAGAAGCTTGAAATATGCTCTAAAGCTAACTTATTCAATGCTAATTGGTTTGTTAAATAACATTGATGGTATCCAATTAATTTTCGCATATTCACAAATTAAATCATCTCAGATTCGAAAGCCAGTCACATACCTATAACTAGCATATTACACATATTAGACATTAATTATTATCAGTTGATTTAACGGTAATCGAGAACATCGTGAACAAATCTACTCCGACAGAGAGATTTATAAAAACGTTTTCTAATGTGTGTGAACTCTACCAATATACACTTGGCCAATGCCATATATTATGGCCAAAATGACTCCTGAAAGATACCCGTGTTTTGCAGTGAGACTATAGACTAAAGACGACTCATTTAGACTTCAATACGATTATCAAATGTCTATGAATTAGTTCAACACCTGTCGACCGCAATCAGTAAGTATGAACTTCGAATACGTGTAACAGGACCTTCGTAGCGCTGAGGACGGCCACCGGGGGGTTTTAGTGCGGTAAAAATCCCACATAACCTGGCATCGCTCCCACGACGTCAGGTACCTTTTGAAGGTTTCCCCCTCGAGAACCAAAAAAAGGACCTTGATTTTAATTACTCTTTAATAGACATATGAAAAGGTATTATTTCGAAAACATTGCCGTTTGTATGTCCATTTCTGTGCTAAGTTCTACAATACAAAGAGCTTGACGGATTTTAACGTATGCGGTATCGTTGGATTCGTCTCAATTGTATAAATGCCGTAGATACAGTATAATTTTTCAATGTGCACAAATCAAATGAAGAGAAGGACGGGTCAAATTTTTATTATGATACAATAATGGTACAATTATACAATTATTAATTTTTCTCATTTTCAGTTAATGAAGTTTAAGTGGTCAGGCTTTTAGTTTTAATTATAATAAATTTCAATTTATTATGTGTACATATTAGGTCTTTACCTATAAAATTGCCGTTCTGCCGTACTAGCCATTTCAAATCAAAATATATATGTTTTTTTTATAATTCTTCAATTTCAATTAAATTTTAAAAACATAGAATTATTTTTTCTAAAATCGTCATTTGTTTAATAGTTAGTGTTTTGTTTTCATCGCCTTCGCACATTTTTCGTCATCATGGATACGTTAAAAATTCGAGTAATTATGAGGTATCAATACCGTCGTGGCAACAAGGCGGCACAAGCGGCACGCAACATCGACGACGTTTACAGAGCGAACACTACAAACGGACGCACCACCTGTTATTGCTTTGCCCGCTTCCGTTCTGGAAATATTGACCTGAAAATTGAAGCCCGTGGTCGTCCGAAAACTTTGGTCGACAATGATGAATTTAGAAGCTGATGATATTCAATCTACGGCTGAATTAGCAGCAGCTTTCGACGTAAGCATCAAAACAATATTGGGGGTACAAGAGCTGAGGTTGGAAGTTCTCCGTTATCCGCCGTACCTACTCATCAGACCTTGCGCCTGCAGACTTCTACTTTTTCACAATTTGGATAGTTTCTTCGCGGGAATAATATACCCGAGAGGTAGTACAAAATGCCTTTTAAGAATTTGTTGCGTCCCTTCCAGCTGATTTCTTTAAGAAGGGCATCAATAAGCTACCAATACGTTGGCAAAGATTCATTGATTGTATGAGTGATTACTTTGATTAATAGAAATAAAAAATATAGAAAAAAATACGATTCATTTATTTAATGAAAAATGGCAATTTCATAGATACAGATCTATTATTATAAGATTACGTATAATAATTTTATTATGATTTCCTTATATTAAACGTTCAACGAAAACCTTCCCAAATTACATTGCATAAAGTAAATACAAATTTATATTCTTTTAACGCTTTATATCTTTCCCTCTGAATTTTGCCAAAACGGACGCCCACAGGAATTCGTAATCATAAAATGGCGAACAGCTGTGACATTCTATTATCTTCAGAAAATATGACGCTGACCGTCCCTTGATATTAATACGTGTATGAGATAATTATATGGTCACTTGAATGCTGTAATATAAATATATTATTTCATATCGTACATACTGTCATTATTATTGTTTGGATTATTTTCTTAGTCATATACTTATTAGACTGTCTATACTTGTCTATAAAAGTCTAGACTTTAGAGTAGCCGTTGTAAAAGCTAAACTACTAAAGGTTTTCTTTTTGTTAGTCATTTTTTATTTATTATTAGGAAACATAATCTTATGAAACAATATTTACAATTATCTAATCTATACTGTTAGAAGTTAGAACCGTGACTTTTTGAGAATAGCTTGTTTTATTATGTAAAACGCTATTTTTAATATTACACTCTTATTAGGGTAAACAGGAGTTAAATTTATGTATTATAGTTTGCACATCTGAAGTCACGATGACCAACTAACTAGTTGACAAGAGAAAGAGTAGTAAAACTAGGCATGACTTCCAATGTCCTTAAGTAAATTGAGATTTGAGGATAAATTTATATATTTATTTTGGGTCTGGATTTTCTGTTCTAATATATCTGTATAGCAGTAACATACTAATATAAATGCAAAAAATTGTAAGGATGTATGCATGTTTGTTATTCTTTTACGCAAAACTACTGATTTCGCTGAAATTTGGCACACAGATAGTTTATGACTTAGATTAACAAATAGGAAATAGTTTTTAATACAAATAAAATGTGTACTATGTACAATATATACAATTCAAATAATAATCTTAAAATTAAAGTAAAAAAAAATATATCTATTAAAACCTAAAAGAAATATCAATATATTTTCCTCATATAAGTAGTAGGTTTAGTGAAAATATAAGTGATTAAAAACTAAGGTTTATTATTACGATGCGAACTTAAATAACGTACGTTTAAGCAGGTACACAATAGTTTAAATCTATGGCATATTAAAAATAAGATGCTCATTACCGTGATAAATTCTCTGAAGCGCGTAGAGCCTGGGCAATAAGCTAGTATTTCATAAAATCATGTACAATCTGACTGACTGACAGTACATTTAATACCGGTCCGACACAATCTAGGAATATTGTGATATAATGGTATCATAATACGATACTTAAAATGATATATCGCATATCAAATTTCGCATGCATGCGCGGTGTCTTAAACAGGTTACTGACCGAGCATTGTAGCGTTCGCAAACAGATCGTTAATTGAAATGTAAGTCCATGCTTGCGATTCTGTATACATGTGGATAGTGTACAACTACTTACAACATCATAAATTTAGTAAGGAATTTTGTTTAAAATTCATAACTATTAGTTTGGAACTGGTAACAGGGTCTTTTTTAATAAAGTACTAAGGTTTTTTAATGCATAGTCCATTAAAATAATATTAAGACGTAAAATCGATGTTAGTAACAAATGTATTTTTACTATTGTACGTAACAAATTTACCACTTTAAAAATGTAAGAAATATATTTTTATTTTAGGTAACAAATTTAATACTTTAGTAATGCAGGATAATTAGAGATACCACTGTGATCGCTGTTTTGTATGACGATGGCACATTTAATTAAAACTTACATAAATGGTAGAGCCCTTTGGAATTCAGCTCCAGAGATATATCTCAATCATTGCTCATCTCATCATTTTTTTATAGTATGGAAGTAGCAAACGAGCATGCAGGCCACCTGATGGTAAGTGGCTACTGCCGCCCATGGACATCTGTAATCAACCCTAGGCAAGATCAAATTCTCACCTAAAGTTAGCCACAGATACGTTGCTACGCCTAACTAAGAGGACTAAGACGGAATGCCTTGGTAAAGTATATCTCCCTTACTGTCCCTACAGACTAGAATACTACAGCGCATAACTCTGCTGTTATTAAGCAGAAATAGATGTAACGGTGGCGGTGGTGCTTCCAGAGTCAAACCACAAGGAGTTTTACCACCTTCAAAAATATCATGTATAAATTTATCATCATCGCTCATCTCCCTTACCACTCCCTTCAATAGATACAGAGCAGCAAAATATAAACAGGTGTGTCGGCATATTCTTCTTGATAGTTAAAAAAAATTGCTAAATATTTTTTACTAATTTAATGTTTGCGCCTTCCGTGCACGCTTTTTGGTAAATTTTATAGAACCAATATATTTTTCTCATATAAACGTTTAGTAAATAGCTATGATTATAAGTGATTAAAAAGTAATGTTTACTATTACGATGCGAACTTAAATAACGTACGCTTAAGCAGGTAGACAATAATTTAAATTTATAGCATATTATATGAGACGAGAGATATTCCGTACACAGTGTTAACATGTGTTCGAGCTGGTGATCTAAGTGGCGTATACATTATACTTACTCAATATAAACATTTTTAAACCTTGCAATAGATATGTCATTTTTTAAATATTTATTTTAATTTATTATATAACTGTATATATATATATTTACATATTATACTTATTCAGAATTACGTAGGTACTATTGAATTGTTTTCTTTAAGCACTGCCTTGACAATGCTATGAGCGAAATCCATGAATAATTGAAGTAAAGACTTGTAGACCAGTCTCGTCATCCATTATGTGGCGGAGAGTCATATCGACAAGTTAGATAACAAAGCACCGTCTTTTTAATCATCTTCCTTAAAAGTCCATTGCTAGACGTGATCTAGAAGGTGGTAGACCTTTGTAATACGACGCCGCCATACCTATTTTACCTAAGAACAGCAGTGCTAAGCGCTATTGTGTTTCTGAAGGGTGTGGTAAGGGAGACATACTTATCCGAGGTGTTCCAACTTAGTTCTTTAGTGTAGTAACGCATCTGTGACCCACCTCGGGTAAGACTCTGATCTTATTATATCTCAGGTTGATTACAGAAGTCCATGGACGTCAGGAGCCAGTTACTATCAGGTGGACTGCTTGCTCGTTTCAACTTCCATACTATAAAAACAAACAATCTTTTGAATGAATGAATGAATATTTATTTTGCAAAAATTGTGGTAACAAAAGATCTTACTGCTATAATACAATGCTCACAATTTACCATGGAGATGGCGTGCAAATTTTTGGTTACATTATGTCAATTTTTATTAGTAATCATTTAATTCTTATTTATATTGAAGATGTGGTATAGCACATGTGATTGTAATTACGTATTAATAATCGAAGTAAATTAATAACTTAACATGATCATGTTATTGAAAATCTCCTGCGTTAAAATTTTAAATAGCCTGATAGGATTGATGGAAGGACAGAAAATCAATTTATTGTAGGTAAAGACATAAAAGCTTTTGAATCAATCGATTTTAAATATAGCTTAGTCTAATAAACATTAAAACTACTAGGTGATAGAACC
>MOOZ01004889.1:25134-35223 GCA_002930495.1 Cecropterus lyciades | reverse complement strand
CAAAAATGACATACGCGGTGCTAGAATTTAAACGACGATATGTATATAATATATTAAATAAATATAGAAATAAATGGGTTTTCCAAAGAAAATAATTTAATATAACAAGTAACGAATAGTTGATCTGAAAGTAAAAGAAATATATCTTTTAATGACTCGGGCACCCGAGTTTCAAATGCCCGAGCGTTGTTTAATTTCGACTCATCCAAAGAATAATCTCCTATCTGCAAGACTGCTACGTGTCAATCCTTGTAGAACTTATATGTATACGTTCTTTTTTCCCTCGTAATAAATATCAAATCAGACGTTTTTTTATTTATTTCGATAAACAATAAAAATTTTGAAAATATAGGACTTGGATAGCAATGTAAAGAATGTTTCACATTTCATTTTCACTTTATCATCACATGGAATTCTTTTCGGATAAGTCGATTTGAAATTACTTTAGGTATAAAAAATGCCGCTTAATAAAAAACGACACGAATAGCTAATGCATAATACTTGCGTAACTGTATGTATGCTATTGACTCGGGCAACCGTGTATAAAAAGCCCGAGTGGCACCAGATTTTAATTTATTTTTGCACCTAAAAGAGAATGATGTATGCAATATTCCGTTATTATTAGCAAATAGCTAGTGTATGCATGATCGTGCTGATGTTACTGACCCGGGCACCCGAGTGTCACCCGAATTTAATAATAATAACGTCTTTTACACCCATAACTCCACACTAGGATTTTGTCCTGTGTCGTGGGTGAAATGTATATGGATACACAAGGACAAATACACAAACACTCACACTCAGAACAGAAATCTAAATTCATAATTTAAATTCATCTCTGGCTGGCCGGAAATCGAACCTGGAACCCACTGCGTGTCAGACCGGTATCGTGACCGCTCCGCGGGTCTTAACGCCCAATATCAGAGAAAAGCGCATAAAGTAAGGCGTGAGAAATAAATGATTTTTACACGCTTCTGCTTTTATTTCAACATCTCAGCAGCATACGCTCGCTCCTTAAAATATTAAATTTAGTCAATAACTAAAAAAAGGTGTAAAAAATTAAATGGTCCCTGCACGACGTATATTAAAGTATACACGCATTGAAATCTGAAATGTAACTCGAAATCAATAATGTAAGGTTCCATATCAAGAATAAAAACTTCATTATTGTAGTTCGTTGAAAGTACTAAAAAAACAACATAAAATTTATCCATATCTTAAAGGCATAAAAGAAAATATTGCACACTGTTGCCAACCGTAACATAACGTAAAAATATATTAAAAAATGAAAATTGAAATATTTTGTTATTTAATGTGTTTAAGATATGAATATTAATTTAAGTCGTTTTTTTTACAATATGGAAATAGCAAACGAGCAAGCAGTCCGCCTGATGGTAAGTGACCGCTGCCGCCCATGGACATTTGTAATCAACCTCAGATTAAATCAGTCTTAAGCGAGAATATCCATTGATGCGTTGCTACCCCTGAGGACACAGTTGGAACGCATCTGATAAGTATATCTCCCTTATCACACCCTTCAGACCAGAACAGCAGCACATAACGCTGCTGTTGCAAAAATGGGTGTGGCGGTGGTGCTCCCGAATTCGAACCACAAAGAGTTCTACCACCTTCAAAAATGTTTATTAATTTCAACCAACAACAACAATGAGGTTATTGCTCTGAAATAGCCACACATAAGTTAAGATGTCTGATCCGAATTTCATTTCAGACTATATCGGTTCATTATTGGTGACTCGGGCATTTGTTGACAGTGTATTATAATTCAAATAAAAATGTATTTTTATTACAATTCTTCGATGATTTGAACTTATGAGAAAATTTTATTGTAGCAATAAAATTTTATTTGTGTTTTTGAAAATGTTTTTCCAAATTATGATGAATTTAAATCGTAGAAGTCACATAAAACTGGTTTGTTTCTACATTTTTAAGATAATTTCTATTAAATTATGTTATTATTTGATGCATTTCTTTTAATGTTATTAAATCATGTTCCATTTTATTTTTATTTATTCACAGTCGTTTAGATAAGTGTTAATTTTTTTAAACGTGTGTATTTTTAAATATTTTTTGTCGATCGTCAAATTATATTTTTGTAATAATGTGATACAATATATGTTTATTATATATGTGTAATAAGATGTTGTTATGATTACAGAAATCGTAATGATAATTAAAATAATGTAATATTTGTAGTATGATTTACTTAAAAAGTTCGACCATAGGGGTACTTTTGTCACACCTGTTCTTTTTATAATAGCTTAATAATAATTTATAAAATTTGGAATAATTCATACGATTGGCGGATTATTGAAATATCACTGGATTGTCTATTGTTTCTCACTGGTCAATCAGTGGGATTCTCGTTCACCAGATGAATCAATTAATAGAATACGTACTCACATGCGCGTGAGTATATTCACTGGTTGATCAGTGAAATTCTACAGATTGACTTTCAGAAAAAAACACTCAAAAATTTGCTAATAATATAATAATTTGCAGTTAATTCTAAATGAAATTGAATTAATCGATTTTTTTTTGGTTTATTCGAAATTATTCAAAGTTTTTCGAATTATTCGGGAATTTTCGAATCGAATATTAATATTGGATTCGAGTTTCGATTCGAATATTATCGATCGAATAATTTGTAAGTTGGAATTATTCGCACACCTTTAGTGTTATGGCACATTCGGATTTTGTATTTGAGTTTGTAAGTTGGTAACACGGGTATTATTTTTATTTCCCGTCTTACTACTAACGACTGCAGTAGTATCAATTGTAATGAAATCAACCGTGTTACTACCGGTACTAAGATTGATAGTAACACAGGCAATAAACCTAATATAAAAATCCCATTAATTATAAAAATAACGTGACTTTTATTGTGTATTTAACTTCAACGGTTGACCGATGGAGATACTTTTGTCACACTATTATTTTTAATATAACAGTGTAAAAATAGTAGAAGCCTTTTTGGTGTTTTTACGAATATATGCAATGTGCAGACGTAGCCCTCTTATTCGTATTATTGTATGTATGTCACATTGTAACTAGGCAAAAAATATATTTTGTTTGCATTTTTGGTATTACATTATCTGTATTTTATATAAAAGGATGAATGAGGGTATGAAAAACCGAATTGAATGATTAAGGCGTGTATGTATTTTTTTATTGTATAAGGAATTAACGTCTAGATCATTTTTAGGGCTCAAAATCGGTATTAATTAAAATGGGACATAGATATTTTAAAGTGGTTAGAAGGATATCCCTTTTTTATGTATTTAAACCTAAATAAGGCAGACGGGCTACCCGATGTAAAGTAGTCACCGTCGCCTGGACATTTGCAACACCAGAGGAGTCGGCAATGCATCGCCGGATTTGAGGGAGAGCTCTTTTCGCACCTTTTTAAAAAAACCCTTGGAAATGTTTATACGAAACAATAATATTACAAGTGTGATTCAAGTGTGCAAATATGTACGTAGGATGACGCGCGCACTTTCTTACCATGTTTGATAATTTGCTTAAAAACACATTTGTTTCATAGAAATTTCACCGTTAAAACAGACAGTTGAATTGTACGAAGACTATGTTGAGCGGTTTCACCCGCTACTACATAAAAAAACGAACATAACGTGATGTTGTATAGCCTATAGCCTTCCTCAATAAATGGACTATTCAACACAAAAAAATTTTTTCAATTCGAACCAGTAGTTCTTGAGATAAGTGCGGTCAACCAAACAAACTCTTAAATTTTATATTAGTATAGATACTGGCGCTACGTTTTTATAAAATTTATGCCCTGGGTTAATAATATTTTTTAAATATTAAATGGTGTTTAAATATAGACCCCTTCGAGGTTCGACTACGGAGACACCACTATCAAACCTATTCCTGCCTTACGCCTGAAGGGTGTAGCAAGGGAGACTTACTTATCCGAGGCGTTCCAACCTAGTCCTTTAGTGTAGCAACGCATCTATTACCGATCTCAGGTAGGACCCTAATCCTATGTGTTTGATTACAGATGTCTATACCACAGTGACCACTCACCATCAGATGGACTTCATGTTATTTTGCTACTTCAGTCTAATAAAAAAAAAACAAATTAGCCGTCACGGGACGTTGCTGCTTAAGACAAACTGGCATGCTCGTTTGCTTCCAGTCCACCTGATGGTAAGTAGTTTCTGTCGTCCATGGACATATAGAACATATAGAACAGGGGTTCTATCTGAAGTCGATTACAGATGCGTTGCCACTCCAGAGGACTAAAATGGTCGTCTCATATATAAGTGAGCCGGTTATTGTCTAAGTTTTTATTTTAATTTCCTTAAAACTAATGAATTAATATTGAAAGATCCTGAGAATGTTTGATATTGTTGTTGTATACTCAAAGATATAAATTATGTTTTAATAAGCTTTTAAATATATTTTTGTAATCTAGCAGAATGGCTTGCATTGTAATGTCTAGATATTGTATATTTACTTCGATATATAAATTGATGGTATGTTCATCACAATTTGTTTACTATTCACTAGTGTCCGACCGAAGGTCGATTTTGGCCGAAGCCGGCTATCGGCTATCGTCCCAACCTACAGCCGAAGCCAAAGCGTGTATTGAAATAGTGAAACCTCTTAACGATTTAAAACTTTTCTATACAGTAAAGTTGATTGTATGTATACGACTTCAAGAACTTATAATAATTACTTCGCTACTTGTCACAGATGGTAACACTTGTAATAATGTGAATTTCAAACACAACTGGCGACCCAAACCCACAAAAGAGTGTGCGCTTATCCCTGTCCTTTACCATCTCCATCGCGGAGTCGTACATTCATAACAGTTCGTTCAAAACTACAGCCCATTAAGGTTTTGCCAAAGGCGGCTTTTTTGGTCGAAGGTGGCCGAAGACGAAGCTTCGGTCGGACACTACCTTTCACGGAGATCCGTTGTGAATAACGCCATCTAGTGGCGGAGTGAAAAAAAAAACATCAACTCTCATGGTGATTGGTGAAAATGAGTCTAAAATCGGGAGTCTCAACATTTATTTTTATATTACATTTTTATTTTATTATTACGGTTCTTGTGTTACAAAATGTCCTTAAAACTTAAACTTACAAATAATGAACTAAATAAACATCAATTTTGAGAAAGGGATCCCAAACTTACTCAGACCATTGCCCACTTTTAGAATCAATTATTTTCAAGCGCTCCCAAAATTTACAATTTTTCGTTTATCGGGAAATAACGTGCTTCAGGTTGAAAATAAAAATTGTTGCATACAACTTTTATTGTCAAATAATTTCTACGTTTGTGGAAGCCCTAAGAAATAAGTTCATTACAATGTGTGTTAAATTTAGTCATGGGTCTTTCTTGATATTGTAAGTTATTTCATTAGATAAGTGTCCAGTGATTATATTTTTGTATTAAATACTTCCATGTATTTTTAATTGTTTGTTTTTTAATGTTCTTGTTGTAAATATAGATATTATGTACCATTTTTTTTTGTTTTATTTTATTTTGTACTAGTTGAGCTCCGTGATTACACCCGATTGCATTTTCTAAAATAGAAGTAGCCTAAGTTACGCCTTATGGCATCAGCTATCCAAAACTGAAAGTCCCGTCAAAATCGATCCAGTGGTTATCAGAGATTACCCAGAACAAACAGATAGACAATAATTTTAGTAGTTGATGTTTGTTATCAGTATCGTATATACTTCCATATGCATTTGGTAAAAAGCTGTTATTTTGATATTACAAATAGACACTTCAATTTTATTTACATGTATAGATTTATTTCACTAGAATGCAATGTGAAGGGAGTCGTAGGTAGAAAAAGCATTCAAAGAGGAATGTACCGTTATATCTGTTTGCAAGTGTAATTTCAAGCAACGCTATAAAATACTGTCACCCTTTGGTAAAGCCAGACTAAAAGAGCTTCTAAACCAGAGCGAAAAATAAATGTGTCGAATCCTATAACGCCAAGGCCAATAAATAACGCATGTTAATAATTAAAATACAAAATCATACAATACACAAATGTAGTGCCTGTTGGGAGATGAAATTTGAAGTCACTATTTACCTTCACGCTTAGGGCCCTCGCCCACGGCAACTTTTTGTAGCGATGCTGTCGCATGTGTATAGATGCGAAAAGCATCTATACAGTCACGAAGCGGTCGCTAGCTGTGTACCCTCGCCCACATAACCACGATTCAAACGCATAAGTGTTGCTCTGATGCGCGGTTCTCCACTCACGGAAGGAAGGTGGCGACCTTCCTTCCGTTCTCTCCCCGATGTCCGATACTGTCGCGCGTTTGCATCGATACAGTCGCGATGCAGTAACGCGTTGCATATGCGACTAACACGCGTTAGTAGCAATGCTGTCGCGCGATTAGTAAACGAGCGACAGCATCGGTACTATAGTCTAGGGTCTATCTCTTCATCGTCCAACCTTAAATCTGTACAACTGGACACAAACCTCCTAATTAGCGCCACTCAAATCTGTCCTATCTATAAATAACCCTTTGCACAATGATCTAAATAAATGAAAAACAATGTATGTTTGTATTTTATGCGTTATGTCGAAGTCATTGATCACATTTTGATGAAACTGATAGGATGTACCGGGGACTTTGATGGTTACGGCCCAAAACATCGAAATATAAAGAAATATGTTATATTTAATAAAATTTGGTATTGAGTAAGCGAAAGGCGTTTTATAAGTTATTCATTTTTCTTCCTTTTTACTTTACGTGGCATTGCATCGCATGCCAGGTATATAAATATTATACTTCATGTAAAATTGTACACAACAATAGTGTATATTTATTTAAATGTATATTAGATATAGTTACCTTTATAACTAGAGTTATCAAATGGTATATTTATGTATGTTTTAATAAAATATGCAATAATATTTGTGAATTTTATTTCTTAAATACCGAGTATTTAGCACGTATCCACAAAAGATGTACACTTTTGCCTTGAAAATATGTGATTTTAAACTAATATTATCGCGGAATTGATACATTAAATGTGTAACGTGTTGATACGCGGTTTTTTTTACTTTACTGCTAATATTTCAGTTTCGCCGTGACCACCATACAAATGGGTCGGAATACCGAAAGTAAATAAATTATAACCACGTAAGTTGAGTACTCGTTACATGTTTATACGATTGCTGTAGAAAACGAGCCACCGAGTACCACCTGACGGTAACTGCCCATGGACGACTGTAATCAATATCATATAAAACAGGGGTTCTATCTGAAGTACATCATAGATGCGTTGCTACTCCCGAGGACTGAGACGGTCGCCTCATATATAAGTGAGCCGACAACCACACACTTTCACCTCACGCAAGAAAAAGGTTTGGCGGTGGTACCTCCCCGGTCGAACTACACTCGTTCTACCATCTTGCATATTAAAAGTATATTAAAACTTTTAGTACAATTTAATATGTATGAAAACTTAATTTCAAAGTAACAATTAAATTACTTCTTAATTGAAAAAATACAATATAATATTTAAAATTGTTTATTTCAGTAAATACACATCTGTTACACAAACGCATACATTAAATCGTGTATATACTTACAACTAATAAAAAACTACAAACCTATTTGTTAATTTTACTACAAATAAATGCTTTCACATTTTATGTGCGCTATAGATTTATATTCACCACTTGTCATAGATCGATTACACTTCTTTATATTATTGTGGTAGCGAACGAGCATACAGCTCCCCTGATGGTAAGTGGCCACTGTCTATGGACATCTGTAATCAACCCCAGTTAAGATCAGAGGTCTTAGCTTAGATCGGTTACAGATGCGTTGCTACCCTAAGGAGACCAGACCAGAATACAGCAGCGCTACACTGCTGTTATTAGGCAGAAATGGGTGTGACGGTGGTGCCACCAGAATCGAACAACTTCATGGATCGTTCTACCATTACGGCTCTTTGTAAAAATACTTATTTTGTCTATAATAATTGAACCATTATAGGCTCAATTATTATATAAATTATTTATTGTACCAGGCTGTAAATATTTAGAAAAAACAACGGCCATATTTAGCTGGTTGCGGATTTATATAGAGCTGTTACCGAAACATTAAAAGTAATATATATATATATAAAGAGCTGCAACAACGGTATTTATTATTTTAATATTTACGACCTGATACCTACGACTTTTAATACAAAACACAGCAGTGATACGCTAATAAAGATATATAATATAAGGCAGAAATTGGTGCGGCGGTGGTATTGCAATTAATTTTAAAGTTCTACCACCTTTAATTCCTAATATATCGAATCTTTACAATTACAATGACGTAAGTGCAAATATGCACTCTAGAAATGGGTTTGTATGAGACACGTCGCCTTAATTTCCTCTCGATCCTACATAAAAACTAAACCATCTAGCGCTATTTAGAGGAATAACACGAGATTTAACGAGGTCGACCGCCGTTGTGATCGTCAGAACCGCAGGTCAATAGTCACATTTAGCTTTGAAATTATGACCAAAAATTGCTTATATTAGCTTATTAGCTGAGCCCCGCGGTTACACCCGCGTTTAAAAAACGTTAGTTGACATAGTTACATATAGCCGAAATTTTAGATCTTATACAATTTTAGCGTCAGTGACGTTGGCTGCGTGCACGTAGAGCGCGCGCGGTTTCTAAGGTTTTAATTTTTTGTGCGGAACCCTAATTACATTTTCTAAAACAGAAGTAACCTAAGTTACGCCCTATAGCATCAGCTACCTACCAGTGAAAGTCCCGTCTAAATAGGTCCAATGATTTCGGAGATTAGCCAGAGCAGACAAACAGACAAAAAAATTAGTAATTGATGATTTGTTATCAGTATTGTATATATTTCTATATGCATTTGGTAATAAGCTGTTATTTTGATATTACAGACACTCCAATTTTATTTATATGTATAAATGAGCAGGCGGTCGAGTGATGCGGGGCAGACGTTGGCTCTAACGACGATATCTCAAAAACTATTCATCACTACATAGTAAAAACAAAGTCGCTTTCTCTGTCCCTATATCCCTTTGTATGCTTAAATCTTTTAAACTACGCAAATGATTTTGATGCGTTTTTTTTTAATAGATAGACTGATTAATGAGGAAGGTTTTTATGTATAATTACATCCATTAAATAGTGGAGAAATACTGTTATTTTTAAGGTTTCTAATGTGATGTCGTATATAATTACATTTTTTCCGCTTACATGGCAAACGCAGGCTACGAGACTTATCAAAATAATGTACTAAGTATTGTACACATTGAAAAGGACTCCGCGATGGTATATGTCTATCTCTTATGCATATCCCACAATAACATTTTTTTGTCATTTACTTTTTACGACAAATAATAGCTAATTTTCGAAGCGATTTTAACCAATACAGCATTAATCCTTATCCAATTAAATACCTTAAATACATTGTTGATTTAATATAGATCTATATGGCCCTTTACAACATATGATTTAATGAATATTTTCGAAGATATTACAGATTTAAAAATTGCGAGACGTAGCATTTGCGGCGGTACCGGCATAAGGTACGGCGACGGTACCAATAAAAAAATAAAATAGAGATCATTAAATGTATAAAATTTCGGTTAATGTATGTCACGTTACATTTCTTTTAAACGCGGGTGAAAGCGCGGGCTCAGCTAGTATAGTATAAAGGGCAATTTTAAACTACATTAAATGCCAAAGCTAACTAACATATTCTTTTGGATAAGGATTAATACTTAAGTAAAGAAAATAGCTTTGAAAATAACGTAAGGTTTTAATTAAAATTTGAACATGAAAGTGGTTATTGTAAGTCAACCGTAAGAGATAGAGATGAGCTATCGCGGACTTACTTGTAGCATTTTTATAGATTTTGAATTCGTTAGTACATTACTCAACTGTATCTTTGCTAGTTTACGCGGCGTTTGCGTGGAAAGCTCCCAAATTGGCGAGATTTTTTGCGAGTTCTCAACATTTATGCATTATATACCTAAACAATCCTGAGAAATCAAAAATCCGTTTGGTTGTTTTCGAGTTTATCTCTTT
>MOOZ01004889.1:4140-15781 GCA_002930495.1 Cecropterus lyciades | reverse complement strand
ACAAACAGGTTTACGTGCGCCTATAGATGTTTCTCATCAAAATATGAAACAATAACAATTGATACTTACAACAGATACAAAACCGGTGAGGAGAGACCCTCTTTGTAAGTCCAAGACCACTGCATCGTGAAGGATGGGCTT
The DNA here is from genome assembly GCA_002930495.1 of Cecropterus lyciades. NCBI lineage: Eukaryota > Metazoa > Arthropoda > Insecta > Lepidoptera > Hesperiidae > Cecropterus > Cecropterus lyciades. The sequence goes on along the minus strand of MOOZ01004889.1, from coordinate 15,640 downwards.
CTGGTACCACGGCACTCGTAACGAACGGACGGATTTCGTTGAACGGAGATTTGTTGATGACCTGAACGATATGAAAAATACTTGTAATTAGTGTCAGACCACAGGTCGATTTTTGGCCGAAGCCGGCTATTATGTTATTCGGTTTTGGCCACAACCTTCGGCCGAAGCCGAAGGTTCAAAAACCATAAGAAATTCGAAAAAATCACTTTCTAATTGGCTGAAAGTGATTTTTTCAGGATTTTTATTTTAATTTTGGCAGATCTATGTTGATTGAAATAAATAAATCTCTGTTCTACATGAAGCTACTTACACAGGACTATGGGCGGCAGTGACCACTTACCTTCGGGGGACATGCTTGTTGGCTACTTCTAAATTGTAAAACAAGTCCTCAGGAGTAGCGATGCATCTGTAGCCAATCTCATGTCGGACTCTTATAACGTGGGGTCGGTTACAGTCGGCAGTGGCCTCCATCAGATGAACTACATACTTAATCAGGGGCACCTTCACTTATAGTGTGTAGTGTGGTGCAACCGGGCGTTAGGCGCAAGGGTGTGCCAGGGTATGGGTTGCACCCGAGCGCTACGTGGGCTGAAGCCACCCTTCTTATTTGCTACTTTTTAAGTCATTATTATGTACTTACTTTCCAGTATAATGCGAGTATACAGAGGGGGTGGAACGGTAAGTCGATGGCGTCTTCCGTCCGTACATTGTCATAATATTATGTTTACTTCGCCAACGCCCAGTTTCACTGGACTTCAATGTTGTTTAGCACAATTAAACCAGTGTCCATGACAGTAGCGTACTATTTTGTTCTGTTTCCAGTCAGGTTTAACGTTAAAATACGGTTTTCGTTTCAAAAAACCACACCTAAACTTTCGACTTCGACAGTTGAATTGGATTTTGTTTTTCAGAACTTCAAATTCATTTCATTAAGCCATGACAAACCATTGACACAGCGTCTCCCAACAGTTATAGTTACAGACTATAAATTGTTACAGACTGCACTAGACATATTTACGGTTTTATGAAAAATATTACATTATAATTGTTTTTTTCTATACCATACTAATTCATAATTATCTAAGCCACTTGATAAAATCATAATTTTGAATGTACTAATGTACAATAATGGGGCTAACACTATGAAAACTCATCAAAAAATTATTTGAGGTGCATAGGATTAAGCAATGACAAATAACATAGTGGTTGGATGCTCTAAGTCTATTGAAACTAATAGTGAATTACTAAAAACATTCAACTCATTTTTTTTATAAATAAGCTTATGTCACTGAAAAGTAAATAGGACGCATTTCAAATTTATCATCGAAAATGTTCATGATTTAAAATCAAAGATATTACATATATTTTAATGTCTTCATTTAAAATCAACACCGCATAACTAAAAATATAAAAAATACATAAAAATGGAAACCCCCTCAAAATTAAGCAATCCGAGATTTGAAGAAGAACTGATTTCAGGTAGAACACGCTCGGGATTATGTTGTAAGTTTTTATTAATTGTAATATTAATATGTAATTTTCACTAATGCATTAGTTGATAAATTATAATATTTACAAAATGATTTCCTCTTTCTGTCGAAAAAAACCTGGTTTTCCATCACGCGGACAGCAGCCCGCGTCGCCTGTCAATCACATTTTATGGTGTGGAACCATAATTATAAATATATCTCATATGAATTATAAGGACGCGGGTCTCAGAGAGACTCAGATTAATTCGTGAACGTGAGAGACACGGAGTAAGCCCACGTGACAGCAACAAGGTCCGAAATACACCAGTTATTCAAGAATGTAAAATTTTGTGATTTTCGGGATCTTTTAAGTTTAGTCAGGATCATACTATCATACTTTATACTCATTCTAATATTATTAAGCCGAAAGTTTGTGAGGATGTACGAATGTTTGTTACTCTATCACGTAAATACTGACGTAGTCTGATTTGGCTGAAATTTGACATACTGTATACTTAATGACCTGGCTTAACACATAGGGTACTCTTTATCGTTGTCCCTGGAATATTGGGATCAGAATAGGGCTACGAGATGCCCTGCCTGTCGTAAGAGGCGACTAAAGGGTTCCGTTTGAGTTCCCGGAGTCTTCCACCCAACGCTGAGAACGGCCACCGAAGTAGTTTTGTTGCGGAAAGGTTTCTCCCAGGTAAATGACCGAAGTGGGTGGAGACGCGGGAAAAATCTAGTATTTCATAAACCTAACATCTCGTTACAGGCATTTGCCATGTATTACCTACAAGTTCAAGAGTTTATTATGGACATGTGTTCTGTTCAACTTGTTTCCACAAATACATCTGGACTGCTAGACACGATTATGCTGAAAGTACTAAGAAGATTTCATAAATGTGTTTATGATGATTTTAGATTGTATTAGTTAAACGTCAAATAAATTTGTGATGATTGCTCAATTTAAATGCTCTATTTATATACAACCTACTGATAATTTGGGGAAAACATGCTTGTGAACGTTATTTGCCATTTACATTTTTAAATAACTAAGGATTAAGCTCCTTACATTGAGCAAACAGCCAGTATGTAATTTGTAATAAAATCTAGCAAATACGTTTATTTTATAAAGAAACGCATATTAGGAGTTGCTGCGGCTCATGCTCTGATCAGTTTGTCATATTGTAACAGGACAGGTCTAAGTGAAAAGTTTTTCTGCCATTCAAGGAAATTACGGATCCAATCAAGGGAACCAAGATTATATAGGTATGTAACGTAGCAGTGGTGAGATGTTGGTGAAGTGTGACGAGGGAATATAAAATCATCGCACTCTATTGTTATTCAGTGCACTAATTAGAATTTGCAATAAACTGGTTAGTATTTTTGAGTCAAATTCCAAATTTGTTAACGATTTCTGGAACGGACTAGTCCGATGTACAAAAATATTGATTCTAGATTAGGTTCGGTCAAAAAAAAACTCATCGAACATTTGACATCACATTTTTATTAATTTAATTATCACCGCACACCACTTGCTTTTGTAAGTAGTCTGCGTTTACAAAAATGGGACCACACTGCCACAAGCACTTGGGACACTCCTCACGTTTCCTTACCTTTGTATCCTGGATGTCTATCCACCCGAAGTTCGATATATCAGACGCCAGAGATATGTCGTCTTGTTCAACAAAAGTTTTCCACTTTTTCTCGTATTTTTCCGAACAGTCTGCTTTTTCGTGAAGATATTTCGTCAGCTTTTCGATTTTTTCAGCTACATCCACGCTCAAATTTTCTTGGTTTGCTGATTCGCTGATGGCACTAGACTCTGGTTGTTCCGACACATCCGTACGATTCTCGAAAGACAGGTCGACGGTGGCGTACGACTCTCCTCCGATGGAAATCGTACCCGGTGTCGCCGTTGCAGCTGTGAAAATTTTCTAATGTTCAACTCTTACGCACCTATAACCAAAGGGAGTTGGGATATAGCATCATCTAAGCCCATAAATTTTAAATTAATTTTCGTGTTGATAAACATGGTAATTAAGAAATAAAACCCCTTTCTGAATCACCGATTTTACTTCGTAGCTCGTATAAAAACTTAAATTTCATAAATGAGAAATAAGATATCCGAATATGGGTTACAGTGATAAGTTTATCGATTTTTGAAAAAGCTTTAGTCTTAGTACTCACAAATATTTCGTTATTGTTATTAAATTTCACTTTTGCCGTGAGTGAATTGCATACACTTATTTTTTATTTATTAAAAGGTTAAAAGTGGCAAATGAAGTAGCCGTCCACCTGATGGTAAAAGGCCGCACATATAAATGTCCATCATCTGTTTCGAACAGGAGTTTTATCTGACGCAGATCAAAAGATGGTCGCCTCTTATGGAAAATCAGACTACATCCACAAACCCTTCAACTGAAAGTGTATGTGTATTGATTCATACAGTTGTACCACCATTTAGTTAATAAGTGTTAGTAAAAAATACTAACACTTCTTAGGCTCGTTCGCCTGGAACCATTCCTGAGCGCTCGGGCCGCACTTGTAAAAGGGCGGCTGAGGCCCTTGCATCATGAAAACAAAGGGAGAGCTCTCCTTATTCCCCGACATAAACTCCCTCATGTGCTCAGAGAACTGTGCGTTGTTCTGCCACGTTTCGAAGCAGCTTCTGAAGAAATCGGACGGGTTGTCCCTGTTACTGTTGAGTACGTAGCGATGGAAACAATCCTCGCAGAATACTTGGCCATAGTAGATCTTCACTTTTGACGTGGGCACAGTGCGGCAAAAGTCTGCGAAGTGATCAGTGAATCTTAGATTTAGTGATAGAGTAAGCAGTTTTTTTAGACTCAAAACAAGTCAGGAAATTATTATTTAAGAGATCATTTTCTAATATTACGCCAAATTTTTATCTAGAACAGTTAAGGCTTATAAGAAAAATTTTGTAACTGACGATTAGTAAACAACCCCGTAGGCTAGTATATATACGCCATTAATTCGTTGAGAATAAATTGAAAAGTAGCAGTAATAAAAGTTAAAGCGGTCACGAAATAAAATCTTTGTATTATAATATTTACGACTATAAATATATGACTAAATACTAACAGCACTGAGCACAGTTTCTGTGGAAGATCTGATCTCCAATTTGCACCTTGCAGCATTCGTCTACCGGTTGCAGGCATCGCGCGCAAATACCACGTTTAGGCGATTCCTCAGATGGGTTTTGAGAGGGTTTGGCTGAAATTATTAAATGACCTTACTTTTGATAATTAAGAAGAAGAAGAAGAAGAAGAACATTTTATGCAATATTTTAGCATAATAAAAAAGAAAAAACTTATGGATGTTCTTAGAAAATATGTCATGTCTTGGTTCGACTAAAATTTTTCGAATATTATTTGATAAACGCATCAACTGTACAGCCATATAGACAAATAGTGAGAGCGGCCATGTTCCCCTTGACTCAGTTCGAAGCTTGTGTATAAAAATTTCTAAACTTCAATAGAGTAATTTAGAATATGTGATATCTCTAAATCCGTCAGTACAATATGCGATATGTTATGAATAGGAAAAGCAGTTGAATATTTGATGCATAATCAGGATGAATCAATAGCTATCGTCGTGACCACGATCCATGCGACTGGTTCGAAATATCAGCAATAAAGAAATTAAAATACCACATACCATTAATACCGGTTAGATAGAACAATTTTAGGGTTCCACTTTAATTCGGCGATAATATTAGTTTAAAATCGTAAAAAGCTATAAATCTAACTACTACCATCAGTCCTCACGAACCTTCACTACTACTCTCCGCCGAAGCCTGCTTCGCAGTGGGCGCCCATTGCATCCACCAGCTATTAGAATACACGCGACTGTCGCCCTTCAAGTGGCTCAACACGTGCGCCTTGAAACACGAGTCACAGAAAACGTGACCGTAAAACATCTTCAGAGACGTTGGTATTGTTCGACAAATGCCTGTAAAATATAAAGTACCAGCTGAATTGCTGGTGCTTCGCTATGGGAAATAAATATAGCCAACTTTAATTAAGTAACCGGGTAAACAACGTAGCTTATTTACCGGGTTAAATTGAAGGCTATCTCTATTTCGATATCAGACCTTGCGATCTTGCGTGATTAAGTAAAAAACAGACAGACACCATCTCGTTTTTATATATAAGTATAGAATAATAGATAAGGCCAAATTGTTTGCTAAACTACATATATGAACAATTCAAACTATTTTAAATATTATTGTAATCTGACTTGTGGCATATAAGCAGAAAGATTAATACTATTGCAGCGAATTGAATCTACATAGAATCAAACCATACATTATACAAATTTACAATATGCGGAATAACATTCTTTTTACATGGATATAATTGTCCCCAAACTAAACTTACCTGTACGTAGTGCGAGTAGACGTTAAAGAGATTGGCATACCATAGACACTAAATTTGACTATTTTCAAATTATTGTAATAAAAATCTAGATATTCGACTACAATCTACTTCTGATCTATTTAAAACACATCAAGTTTATAATTCTGATGTTATTTTAATAACTTCCAGTGAAGTAGTTTGTTTAAAGTCCTTTAATTGCTAATAAAAGACCTCTAGATTTTATAGCATTTACCTATTATGAAAAGTCCAATATGATGATGCAGCAGAGGGATGAAAATACAAAATAAAATACTTTATTTTATTTTTTGCTTTAACTTACAACACATGCTGCAACTTCTATGGAAATTCTGTCCTTCTATATCCACCTTCTCTTCTGGAGTAACTGGGAGAAAACATCGCGAGCAGAAGCATTTCTTTGATTCGTCAGTTTTATCCATTCTGAAAAACGTTTAATTTGGCTTTTTACAAAAATAATGGAATTATGAAAACTTCTTATGAATCAGCAATTTTCCATGGCAGATTATTATGAAGTGACAATAAAAAACAAAAGGAACATTGTTGTAATATTTCAAATTTGGAACCGTATCTTCTAGCAGATTTTTTTCAACCAGCTACTTATTCTCATTAAAGCGAGCGCTAAATAATACAACACGATGATGTAAAAGTATTTGATTTTACTACATATTTAAGTGCATATTACAGTAACAGTTTCATATACAGTTACAATAAATACATGTTACAATAATTATTCTATTAATTAATATTTTATTACTCGTTTACATGAGAGTATTTTATTACAGATGTCAAATTGACAACCGTAGAGCAACACTACGTGACGAATCGTTGACCGTGAAAAAAACCAGTATGAATGACATCACTAGTTAGTGCTTGTGTGTTGTCCAACCGTTTGTCATTTGTGTTATCTGCTATGTTTTTATCAAAAAGTAATGTTTGTGAGGTTGTTTGAGCCCAAATCCATGTATATTTAGTGGTAAATATCTTACTTTATCTCGTCCTTATCTTTGTGCATGATAAAATGTGTATATAAAAGAGTTTGGTAAGGTTATGACAGATACTACAGATCATAGTTATCGGGTCATGTTTTTGCGTTTTTATGTTAGAAAACCACTTATTATTAACGACACAAAGATATAAAACTATGACTAAGTGTTTTAATTATCGTCTACATTACTTTTTTATGTATAAGATACACGCTTAGAATAATCTTCGAGTTATTTTTTCAGCGTACATTATTTCGTTTTTGGTCGACCTCATTTATTACGATTATTTGGCGGGACTATTGGCCAATTGAGTTTCAATTCGGTTTCCGTACGATACAGTCAGCTATTAGCATTTAATGATCAGTTACCAAATTTGTTATATGATCGCTTGTTTGTAAATAAAAGCATGAATAAATTTAACACTAATTAAGTTGCGAATGTGTCCCTGTTTAGTTATCTACTGTCATCTTTTTAAATAACACTTAATACCAATATCTATATTGTGTAATGACATAATAAAAATAAACAAGCATTTTTATCTATTTGCAAATATTTGTTTGTACATAAGAAAGATTATTACAATGAAATTGCTTATGTTGCAAAATATATGATTGTATACAGCAAATCATTTGCTTTTAGGCAAAAATATAGAAATTAGTGACCAACTGAAACTGGATTTTCAGTTGTCCAAAACCAAACCTTTTGCTCAGGGGTCTACAAGTTTTAAGTGGGGCCTAGATATTCTTCAAAAATTCTAAAAATAATTGCACATGGCTCTCAAACATATGAATATAGGGCTAGTTCTATGAAATTATTATTTGTGTAGGTACATTACAGAATATTTTGCAGTCCCAGGTTTGACCTTTTGCAGTCCAGACAAGAACCACAGTCTGTCTGTTGCTGACCACTGCTTTAGCTTCTGTCCTCGTTTCAATCATAACTGAAATCAATTTTTTTTACCTGTTTAGTTTTTTTTTATAGATAAACGCATTCTACACTCATAGTCCCACAGTAGGATTTTCTTTTGTGTCGTGGGTGCCATGGATACACAAAGATGAGTACTCAAACACCCAGACCAAGAACAGAAATCTAAACTCATCATTCAGATGTCTGTTTGGCCGGGAATCGAACCCGGGACCCACTGTATGTCAGACCGGTATGGTGACCACTCCACCACGTGGGTTGTCAAACAATACACAAATACCTGGAATTGAGAGATATATACCCATATGGAAACACTTAAATGGGTTTTCTCAATATAAGACTTTTTTAAGCTTTCTTTAATATAAGACAGATGAAGCAAATGAGCATGCATTATATTAAATCCTAGCTGAGACCCACGGTTATACCCGCATTTAAGAAATATAACATGACATAGTTACATATAGCTGAAATTTTAGACCTTATACAATTTTAACATTATAGCATTTTTTAAAAGAGGACTGATAGCAATTGACATTAGCGGCAGTGACGGTGGTGTGTGGCGGTGCATGCACGTAGAGCGCGCGCGGTTTTTTATTTTTTGTGTGCAATCCTAATTCCATTTTTTAAAATAGAAGTCTAAGTTACGCCTTACAATATCAGTTATCCAACAGAGAACGTTCCGTCAAAATCAGTCCAGTGGTTTCAGTGATTACCCAGAACAAACAGACAGACACAAAAATTTTTGTAATTTATGTTTTGTTATCAGTATCATTTCATATGCATTTGATAAAAAGCTTTCATTTTGATATTACAAAGAGACGTTTCAATTTTATTTATATGTATAGTTGGCTAGCTGATGTCATAAGGCGTAACTTAGGCTACTTCTATTTTAGAAAATGAAATTAGGGTTCCGCACAATAAATTAAGACATAAAAAACCGCGCGCTCTACGCGCGCGTATATGTAACTATTCTTGACGTATATGTAACTATGTTAAGTTAAATTTTTTAAACGCAAGTATAACCGTGGAGCTCAGCTAGTAGTAAATATATTGATTTACCTATGTGTTTGTTTTTGTGTTCCTCTCTTTTCATGTGATGCAACTAAAGTAATCTACACTTAATATATAACATATATTTAGTAACATTGTAAAAAACATTAAAACAAAAAAAACCTGACTGCTTAAAACAAATTTTTTGTTCATAATGATATATCTTTAATCTAACGCTTATATTACTTGGCAAGTCAAGTAAATGTATTATAATATATATATTTTTAGATTGGTCTATTTACTAGCTTTCATTTGATACCCATATTGCCATAATAGTAAAAAAAAGTACTCCCTCTTTCCCCCTTTTTCCTCTATTTCCAGGCACCATTTTTAAAAATTATATAGCCTATGTCACTCTCCAAACTGAGATGATTCTAATGATATGTTATACGTTACAAGCCGTCAGGACGTTGGGCTGTAATGCGTGCCAAAGAAATGGACATACATACAAATATATGCTCGAAAAATATTACCCTCCTTCTGAAACAGTCGAGTAAAAATGAGATGGTGTGAATCTATTTGAAATTTTGCATGGATATAGCTTATTTGCCTGGTCAACTTATAGGCTACCTTTGATTTTGATAGTTTGCACAATTTCAGGATGATAACTAATTTTATGTCCTGTAGCGAACCACGACTACTTCAACTAGTACAGCAATAAATATACATTTAACATTCACAAAATGTAATAAAGTTTAATTATAATTATTTTCAGAATGGTCCGTCTGAATGTTAAGAACAGAAAAATGTCCCGCCATGAGAAAGCGAAGAGTGGCTTTGTAAGTATCATTTAATTTAAGATTCTAATAGCAGCTTAGTATTAGAAATTTTATAAACATAATTATCATGAAAACTTTCAGTTGTAGGACTTCACGTCTGAAATGAAAATGTAGCTTCTCAAACTTGTAAACATTTTTTTACAAACATATAACTACTTTTTTAAATGTATATACTAGTTTCAACAGACCAACAAATTTGCTTCCATCCATCCATCAGTCCTTGAAAGTCCACTGCTGGACATAGGCCTCCCCTAATTTGCACCACGCCGACCGGTACTGCGCCATCAGAATACAGTGGTAGCCCGCCGTCTTCTTCAAGTCATCAGTCCGCCTGGTCGGTGGGCGGCCTGTACTTCTTTAAATCTGCTTATAGTCCTGTATTTGCAAAAAAAAATGGTTTGGTCTGAAGATAAGTATTGCTAAAAAAATTCAAAGGTATAGGTTTGCTAAGGGGAAGAAGGGCCGGGGAAAGAGGTCGGCTGATCTTTGAAATTATTCTCATCCTTCCTAAGAGGGGATCGGAATAATTATTTTCCGAAATTTATCGACAACAAACAAAAAATCATACCATATGATGATTTTTTCTTTCTCGTCTTCTCGTAACCCCATGCCATCTTATGAGATACACAAGTATAAATTCAAAACTAAATAGTACGTTATATTATATCTTTGACATTGTGAATGATTAACATTTAAAAGTTGAGGATCACTGTTCAACCTCGTTTACGATGGTAATTAATGCTGGATAAAAGGATAAAGGTAAGTACGGATAGGAAAAATGTGTTATTAAACTTTTCTTGAAGTTAAACTTCTTCAGAATAATTGTGATTTGAAACTCGATAAAACGAAAGAATGGATGACACGATGAAACGAATAACTAGATGGCGCTGTACGTCTCTGATTCACGCTAACGATTTTATTTCGTAGCTTGTATAAGAGCTCAAGTGTGGTAAATGCGAAATAAGATGTCCGAATATGGGCTGCAGCTATTACTTAATCGATTTTCGAAAAAGCATAAGTTTTAATACCCTTATGCTCGGAATCTATACTAATATTATAAAGCTGAAGAGTTTGTTTGTTTGTTTGAACGCGCTAATCTCAGGAACTACTGGTCCGATTTGAAAAAATCTTTCGGTGTTAGATAGCCCATTTATCGAGGAAGGCTATAGGCTTTATATCATCACGCTAAGACCAATACGAGCGGAGCACCAATGAAGAATGTTTCAAAATCGGGTTTTTTTTCTAATGAGATATAAAATTTCGGTTAATGTATGTCACGTTACATTTCTTTTAAACGCGGGTGAAACCGCGAGCTCAGCTAGTCATTCATATTATGTTTCATTTCTGCCGTTTGTAGATTTTTTTGTTTCAATATTCTTTGTATCATTTATTTATTTCCTTCATTATATTTCTATGTTCATCTCGGTTATTCGTTCATATCATTATAATCACATTATTCTTCGTATCATTCCAAGAAATGAAATTATAATAACATTTTTTTTCTCATTCTATCACTTCGTCCATTTCGGTCATAATTATTCAAATCACAATATTTTTTTTTCGTATCTCTCAACAAAAATGGAATTAGCGAAATAAAGATAAACTGGTCTTTTCAGTTAATCTTTTTTTTCGCTGACTCTACACACAGTCAACACAACACGCTACGCACACGACGATAGCTTATCAACACGAGTTCAGTTTTCAGGCCACTTTCAGTCAGTGTGGTTGTTTTTTTTTTAAATTTTCAGTGAGAAAGTGAAGTTTTGGGTGTTATACTTACGGAATATTTGATATACTGTGAACTTTCTCATTGGTTTAATTGTGGAAGGGTTTTGAAGGGAACTCCTAGTAGGTCGACTTTTTGCTCTATC
>MOOZ01004851.1:38841-51309 GCA_002930495.1 Cecropterus lyciades | reverse complement strand
AAATTTATTTATTTATCCATTTTTACAGGTTAAAAAATTATAAATTATGGACAAAATAAGAATAATATTAATTATATCAATGTTGAATGCTTAGAATCTCAATGGATAGCAACAGAATATGTATCGCCAATTGAAAGAAATAAAAAAAGACCATATATGTATCAGAAAGTTAAAGAATATATTAATAGAAAAATGTTATTACACTTATGACGAATACTTAAAACACGATTTGAAAATATAAACCAATAAAGATCATCTGCTAAGTATTGTAATATAGCTTCAAAGACTAATAAAATCGTTAATTGCGAATATGTGTGCCATACATTTGGAAGCCTTANGGCATATTCAATTTTTGGCGCCCTTTTAATGTTATTTAATTCAAACGAATGTAACCCAAAAATTGACTGAATTAAAAATATTATTATTATAACGAAAAAAAATCATATTTTTACAGTGAAACTTCTTTAAAAGTTACATAAGAGGGGGAAAAAATATTATTACACGTTTTTGTAACGGAAATGCACATGCTACAGCGTAAATTTACAACTGAATATTATTATCGATATATAATATGATACGATAAAATATGTTCCAACATTATTTAAAATTTTTATCTTATAGTTGTGCTGCTTACGTGTAACTGTATTATTTTCATAATTATATTTTAACATACGGCAATGTTAATATTTGTGCCGTTGCTGGGGCAAATGTCAATTGGTCTGTCATTGTAGGGTTTTTTGTATGGATTATTTTACATCCTTCGGTCATTGGTCGTATCAAACTTATTATTATCAATACCCTGTTTCTTAGATTTTGTGACACATTTTTCTATACCACTCTGGATCGGTCTTGGCGACGTGCTCGGGTCTGCCGTCCTTGTGGCGGTAGTGGAACTCTGAGACACCGCGTCCAGGCACGTCGTTCACTACGAATTTACAGAATCTTTCCACCATGCGCGCCTCCCATTCTTCTGACACGTAGTGAATTGCCTCGTGCTCTACCAGGACCTGCAGTTTTATGACAATTATACATTTTGTGACGCAGCTGTAGCGGAGGGAGGAGGGGAGAGATGTTTAATATAATATTTCGGACCTTTTTCATATCACGCGGGTTTATGTCTGCGCGGAGATCTGATTTGATCGGCATGTGTATCATTTGTATTCTATAGATACGCTTTCTGCCATATTTGCCATACGTCCGTCGGTCACCATGAGACTGCAGCAAGATAAATTCACACGTACGAATGAGACACGCAAGGCGACATAAACTCGAATGAGAAGAAAGAGTCCCTTAGGATATATAAGTACCTGTATTGTATACACTTGATCGCCTGCCTGACAGTTAAAGGCATAGTCTCTTGGCGCGGACCCACACTCTCCATGTTGATATAACTTCAAATCGACCCACTTAATCGGTAATACATCACCGTTTGGCAAAGCAACCACTCCCATCTCCATACTGTAAATTAAAATTACCAAACAAGTTTATAAATAAATTTCAAATACGCAATGAATGCAGTTACTATCGGACCCATACATTTTTTATCTAAAATGTTTATCAAGTAAATACAACTGTATTAAAACATAACTTATACCTACTTATATCAAATAAACGTACTTTAAAAACAAAGTCGTTTTATTGAAACGCTTTCTACACAAGTTACATAGCCCCACAGTAGGATTTTTGCCTGTGTCGTGGGTGCCATGGACGAACAATGACGAATACACAAACACCCAGATCCAGAACAGAAAACTAAACTCATTATTCAGATGTGTGCCTGGACGGGGATCGAACCCGGGACCCACTGCGTGTCAGACCGGTATGGTGACCGCTTCACCACGTGGGTCGTTTTACATCTGCTATCTACATCCATCTGCTACTATCCATCCATATATTAGCACTTGAGGTCCACTACAGGATACAAACCCTCATGAAATGGGGGTTTTGCCAATGGTCAGCGCCTGGCATGCGTGTTAGTGCCAATAGTGGACGTTGATGTTATTCAAGAAGCCGCTACTGCCCATCTCCTGGTGTTTGCCATTTAGTTTCCTTCTACGATATCCACGGTAAGAGTGGGCACCACACGATGCAACATGATACACGGAATTCTTCTTTTCTATCAGAAAAATATACTTACATGCTTGCTGTAGATGGCTGACAGATTACTCCTACGCTTATATTAATTCCATTCTCCAGGAAAATGTGATGGAACGCATATCTGTGCATCAAACTCCAGTCCCGCTTGTGACCTATATGAATGAGAATTGGACATTTATTGACTAAGTATGATAGTTTCTTTTATAATATTGAAGGAGCAAAGACTAGAGGAGAGTGGAGTAAATACGGGCGCGGGGTAAATTGGATTATTGCTAATGATTTAGCTCCTATTCACATTTGAAATTAAGTATCCGCAATTCCCCCACTCTCCCCTACTTAAGCCGATCAGGGTGAATGCGTTGGCTTTGCTGAGAACTACGATGCTTGGTTCATATGTAATTTGGTCATCTACATCCTTCCATGATAACGCAAGAACTGCTTTACGTAAGAAATGGTTGTGATAGTGGGCTCTTTCGAACCATCTTGATAATACGACCTAGGTGCATAGACGTCTTCTTTATTTCTCCTCGGTGCTATTCGTATATCTCCTAGGTGCTAGCGGTGTTTCTCTTAGGCGCTTATGATTTTACCAGCAATCCATTGGTACAATCTTAGTACGAAGAGAACATGGAAAATCAACAAGTTTTGGTACTATATGTAAGATCTTAATTTTCTTACCAAAACTATGATCTCTGAAGGAAGGCAGAGTAAATTCGTATGCGTCGTTGTCAATCTTCAATTTGCACTTGAGAACACCGAACTGTTCGTAATGGGACTGGTGGGCACTGAAATATTAAGTGTTGTTTTATACATATGTAAAGTAATAAATTATAAATTCTTCATTATCTGCGGTCATTTGCAGTTTTGAATCAGAAAACATAAAAGCCAATTTTATAACAACGAATGTAAGCAAACTTAACGTCACCTTCCTTATATTTACGTTTTTTAACACGCTTTTATTTGATCGTATCTATGTATCAATTAGTGTCCTTGGTCGGACACTAACTGATACAATACAATGTATGATAACCAAAGTTAGGTCGCCGTTTTTTGACTTTAATTCATATTATTCAAAAATGCATGTATGTACACTTCTGAATTTTTTTATAGTAATTATACACACCAAGAAGGACCGAATACAGTTTTCGGTGACCTTATATGTTTTCTTATTTATGCGCTATGACATTTTTTGATTTTGAAAAAACCGCGATTACTTGAAAACTGAAAATATTCTTTAAAATCTAATTTTGGCACAAATACGCACAAATTAAGAGTTATTTATGCTTGTTTATTCTACAGGCGCACATACAATAGTCTTTGAGATACGCGATTCTTCAATACGTTACCGCAGCAGGAAACGCAATATCTGGAGAACCTAAAGACGCACAAATTATTTGTTTTAGCGCACAAAATTGCACAAATATAAGCTCTCTGCTCATGCGCAATATTTACCTCTCCGATAATTCATTTAGAATTTTCCTGCTGGAACAACGTTACCACAGCAGGAATACTTTTTTCCGTTTATTTCCAAAATGACATTATGCACAATTTTTTTATTCGACGCACATTTACAGCAGATTGAGCACTAATTATATGTCCCACTCATATCACTGTAGGTGCTACTTTCTTGCTGGTGTGCGTTACACCTTAGTATTTAGCATGGTGATTTGATATAATGCAATAAGTTTTTCACCATTTTTGGAAAATCGACCCTTAAGAAGGCGAAATTGGGGATGAAATTTTTAGAAGTCGGCCAATTTTGATGCAAGCTTAATGCAAACCTAACCCAAAACTAACCCAAATACTAAGTGTATTTGGGTTAGTGGTTTGATATAATGGAAGTCCGTCAATTTTGATGCAATTGGAATAAAATTAAGTATTTGATTTTCTGGTTTAATAGCTGTACTAAAAAGTAGAAAATAAATAATACTCAAAAAAAAACTAATAACCACGCTTTTGTAACTAGCTGAACTAAGAAGTCGAAAATAGTTTTTTATGAGTTAAATATAAATAGAGTAACAATAATTCTAACACCCCACGCATTTTTGCATCGAATAACAATTTTCATGCGTATCGGTCAATATGTGTTAGATAACAATATCAATTTATCAGACAATATTAAAAGAAAAGAACGATAGTAAGAAGTAAAAAATATCTTACGTTCGCAAACCTTCGAAGTACTGTCTGCTCCATTTTTCTCTGGCAATCGACCTGATGACAGCAGCTGGGTGTAGATCAGTGTCGTAATCGAAATATTTACTGGTAGGTATCCACTCCCCTTCAAACTCAACATTCGAGGTTTGATTCGGATTACGTTGGTACCTGAAATGTATTATATTTTATAAATATAGATTAATAAATAGCTTTAATTTTTGTTGAACATATTGCTTTAACATTTAATTGTGGTAGATTAGAATTCGTAACGTGGAAGAACTCTCGTCGTTCTTTTAAACGCAGAACTAAGTATAATAGATTAATAACTAATCTTTTGAGGTGGCAAAGAACTGACATTATCTATATGCATGAATTTCGAATTTGTGGGTACGTAAGTCTCCAGGGACTTTATCCTATGTTCGAAGTAGCAAAGGCGCAGATGCAAAAGAGTAGAAGGCATGGGATCCACCATGCCTGTCTCCTGTGTAGTTATTAGATGAAACAAAACTTTTAAACTTTACTTACACCATCGTCCCATTGTACGAGACAATCCATTTTTTCATGGGTTCCACTGGCTTTATTTTGATTCCCTCTGCGCCAAACTCACCGATCTGTGCTCCAAAGAGAACAGTATCCGGCAACTTACTACTGCAGAGAAGACCCTTTTCTGGAAGCTGAATAGAACACAACTTTATACAAGAGGCAACATGAAGGAAATTCACTAAGCTAATGAACACGCAGTTGATGGGCAATGAAATTTTGCGTCTTCACTGATTCAATCGCTGACCGATCAATTGCTTCATGTTGACCGCAACATACCGTTTCTATTATGGTGGTAGTGGGAAGCACCATCTCCACACTTATTTTTGCCTAATAACAGCATTGTCACGCGCTGCTATGTTCTGGTCTGAAGGGTATGGTAAGGGAGACAAACTTATCCGAGGCATTACAAGTTTGTCCTCAGTGGTAGCAACGCATACAGATGCGTTGCTATCAAGACACAGGTGTAACCGCAGGTAATACTGATTTTTTCTGCGGTTAATTACAGGTGTTCATGGGCGACAGTGGTCACTTACCATTATGTGGACTGCATGTTCCTTTGCTATTTCCATATTACAAACAAAAAAAAACACATGTTTAATCAAGTATGTTATAATTATTTAGTAATTAATAAGTTATTTCAAACAATAAAAGGCGTGTGACTGGGACTGACAAAAACCTTGGACTTAACGCGATAGGTTGGTATTCATACCACTAGTACAATACAAGACAACGAACAGTAGATTGACATATAAACGGACGAATCGGTGCACAGACACATGCAAATATCGTTTACACGGCCGTACAGCATGGTTCAAATTAGGGTTGTAACGGAACTCCACCTTTGCCACCGGCCTCCGTTACTGCGGAACTTTCGCAAAAATGGAACATCCGCCTCCGCAAAATTTTTGCGGAGTTATGATGGAGGTTTATTTACGTTGATCTTGACTTACGACGCGCAAGGAAGGATGCAAGGCGACGCGGCCGCTCGGCTATATGTTGTAATTAGATGAATCTTTATAGTGATAAACATATAACATCAAATATAAAGTTCATATTTTGCTTACTTATTGGTGCCATCAAGTTTAGTGCTAAGTGAACAATTATTTAGTGACATCCGGCACGGAAGACGTCAAATCCTTAAAACTGTTGTTCGTGAATATAATTTTCCTCTACTTAATTTTAATTACTAGTTATTATTTGACTTTTTATAAGGGCTGTACTATGTAAAGTTCACCTTCGCCTCCCCCTCCGTTAACCTCCGCATCCGCGGAGGTGAGCCTCATCACTACCGCATCCACCTCAGCTAAGATGACCTCCGTTACAACCCTAGTTCAAATGACAAAGCAACGCAGCGTCTCGCTGCACGCCGAGAGAAATAATATTTAATATTTCAAATCAAGTCGCAATAGGCGCAAAATATTTTTCTGTAACAAATTTATATGGTTTTATAATATATTTATCACATGTATAATAAATACATAATATAATAAGTAATAATTTTACTTTTGGTGGGTACTTTCGTGCCTTGATTGGCCGTACGTATAAATTTCAAGGATACGCCTGAGTCGGGCTGTACGTTGTGTATATTGTGCCATTAAACTAGGTTATGTCATGTTAGGTCAGGTTAGGCTTTAATTGTTCTCTTACCCCAATGTAAAACAATCCATTGCACATTCCCATTGGACGGCGTTCGCTGCCAGCTATAACATAAATCCCTTTGTCGTCCTTGTCTTTCTTCGCAGATATGAAGAACACAGCGTCAAAAGCCTGGAAAAAATATTTATAGGTACACACGTACATCTTTTTTTTATCAAATTGAAGTAGACAACGAGCATGCAGTCCACTTGATGGTAAGGGGTTACCCCAGCCCATAAACATCTGTAAGCTACGTCATATAGAAAAGGGGGTTCTATCTGAAGTCGATCAAAGATGCGTTGATGCTTCTAAAGATTAAGATGGTCGTCTCATATATATATAAGAGCCGAGAACCACACCTTACCACCGAAACGCAAGAACTGCTTCACGTTAGAAAAGGGTGTGGCGGTGGTACCTACCCGGTACACTGTCTTGTGGCGACTTTCCGCAACTTATCAAGAGATGACGCCACTGTACTCTGATCACGTGATTGCAGTTTTCCTAAAGTAGTAGCTACCTACTACTGTATCTTCTAGTAGTACCTTCGTAGTACCTACGTACTACGAAGGTACTTTCATTACGTCCCGAATCCGTTGGAGATATACATGGACGGCAGAGGCCACTTACATTAAAAAGGGCACGTATGCTACTTCCATTGTTTGAAAATGCTTCATATTTTTTCGTACCTATCTATCTCTTCAAATTGATAAAATTTTACTCTCTATACAAAATATTCTATATTCTCTATATATCTATATCTGCTATAATTGTAACGTCAAATACGTTACGTTTATTTTGAATCATTGGAGCGAAAATTCATCGATAATTCATTCAGTGAAGTGATCGCTATAGATATATCTGTTTAAGATGTGGATATATGTATATTATTGTTCCAACATTACAATTAAGTTCAACGACCGTTTTTATCATAGATCCTTTACATTATCTTTAAAGGAATGATTAGCTAAGTAGGTAAGGTTTGTTTAACGAATCGTATAGTGGCGTGCGAGGTTTTGTTACACCCTGTACGTAATAGGTATAGTTAGAAACAACATATATAATTTATTAAGGCCTCGGTAACACTGTCGCACAAATCTTTTAAAAAGCTACCAATCAGGTCCAAAAGTAATCGTTTTTAATTTAATAATATGAAAGTAGCAAACGAGTATACAATCTACCTGATGGTAAGCGTTCATTACCGCTCAAAGAGATCTCTAATCTAGTCCAGATATGATCAGGTTCTCACCAGAGGTCTCAGATACAACGTACCTCTGAGGAAGTTGAAACGCCTTAGATAAGCATGTTCATGGAGGACCACACTCTTCAGACTGTAGGGCAAAGCTAGTTATGTAAATTATTATAAATATACTTACCTTGGCATGATCACTGAGAAGTTGTGCTCGATCCATGTCGGCTGGGTCCGCAATGGCTTTTACACCCTGCCCTGCCCGGCCATCGGTACCCACTGCATTATTCTTGCTAGTGTACTAAAATTATAAAAATAATTTATGAGAAAACAAGCTTTTTTGTATACTTCACAGAAAACCTTTTCGTTTAATCTCCATATCATGGGGATGCATATACCCCTATGTTAGGGCATCCGCCATATTGATTTAGAATGACGTCACAAATCATCCATTATCATCTAAAGTCTAAATCAAATGCGAATGAAAATTTTCCGAGACCGAATTTAATTAAACGTTGTAAATAGATGAGTTATTATAAAATAATGAAAAAGTACACGATACTGAAATAATTAAAATAAATTACTATAAAACAAAAATCAGAAAACAACAGTTTGTACTACGTACTGCAACATCGTAGAGCACGCCAAAGAAATGTGCATACGTACAGACATTCGCTCAAAAAACATTACCCTCCTTTTGACGTAGTAGGGTAAAATCCGTGACATAATATTGGACTTCTTTGCCGACTAGCATTTCATACCCTACAGTTGTGTCAGCAGTATAAGTGGTGGTAGGAAGATATTGACTATTCGGGTCTTCACGGCATCTTCTTTTTACAGATTTTCAAGAAGTTAAACACCCATGAGGATCATGTATATAGTTGTGTATAAAACGGTCTTCTGCAAGTTGTTATTCTCTTTTTTGGTCTGAGTCAGTGACATAATAAATTGAATGAATTGTAAATATATTTAGTGATTCAGCGTATCGTAACGTAATCTGAAATTTAGGATAAGGAATGATAGGAAGTATCTAAAACTAGATAGCGCTATCAGCACCTGCAGTGTAATTAAATAATTAGTAAGTACTAACGTAAGATAATTTGTTAAAACTAAAGTTATTTTTAACATGTTTTTTGGGAAGTAACGGAAGAGACACAAGTCTAAATTTCGGAAAAATGAGTTAATACTTGAAAGTAATCCTAGTAACGTAGTCTATCGTGTAGCGATTTCAATAGTGACGATTTCGTGATAAAACGGCACAATAATATTTTACGTGCCTATAACAACCGCGTACATTAAGAAACTCCCCAAAATACGAACATAGTTTTGTTATTTCCACAAAATGGAAATCGCATTAGGTAAATTCTATACTAATTGTACGGTATGAAATTTTTTAAGAGTGGCAATATGACAACTACACCTGTTGTAGCATCAGTGTATATTGCTGTTGTGGTCCACTTTGAAGGATATGAGCATTTTTATCCGACTGCGTCAGAAGGAGGGTAATGTTTTTCGGGAGTATGTATGTTTGTTTATATGCATGGACATGTCCATTACTTTGGCACGCGCTACAGCCCAAACGGCTTGACGGATTGAGAGGTATGACATATCATTAGAATCGTCTCAGTTTGGAGAGTGAAATAGAAGAAAAAGAGGGGATGAGGGACGACTTTTTTACTATTACGACAATATGGGTGTCAAATGAAAGCTATTAAACAGACCAATCTGAGAATATACATATACTTTTACTTGACTATTTTGACAAAAACTAATGTAACCGTTAATTCATTATAAAAAAAATCGCTTTAAACAGTTGGGCTTTTGTTTTAATGTTTTTGACGATGTTATTAGTTTGACATATACGTTTTCGTCCCATTTTAGTCTTAATGAGTATCATTGTGTTATAAACTTAGAACTCATACTATTTGACATGAACGATGAATATGAATGGGTTTACCCTTTAAACTGGCGGAGGTTCGATTCCTATTTTAAATTATTCAGTTATATTTATCAAAGGCTTATGGATAATCCATCAGGTTTTAATTCTAGAGTCTAGACTCTACTACTCCTGACTATAATCTATCTCTATGCCAAATTTCATCTGGACGAGAGATCCGTTATGGCACGATTAAGTAACATACATCTATTTGTTGCCTTTATAATCTTACTAAGATTCGTAGTCATTTCAGATTTAATACCGTTAAACTAATGAAAAGAAAAGCGGCGGGAATAGAGAATACATAATTATGAAATATATATTCTTTTACATTTCGAAACATATCAGGAATTTAAAGTAGGCCATTTGGCAAAATAATTCTTCTTTAAGAATTCTGTATGGGTATTTCGTATATGCCTCATACAGGTCAGAAAAAAGTAATTTTGCATAATATTGGTAAACAAGAGTACATCTTATTTCTTACTAATAACTTATATGCGAAATATTGTGAGGATGTATGTTTCACACAAAAATTCGTCACATTTCGCTGAAATTTGACACACAGATAGATTATGACCTAGATTAACAAATAGGATATTCATAACCATTGTAGACGTGACCAAAGCGGGCAGAGCCGCGGGAATAACCTAGTAGTATGTATATCGAAAATAAAGTAGGTAGGTAACATTATTATAATATATATATGTGCGGCAACCCTCGAAACAGCTTGCATACTGTGAACTTCTGAGAATCATCGTCAACCCATTATTGATTCCCTGCTGGGCACGGGTCACCTCTCAAGATGAGAGGGTTTTAGGATAGGAGAGGCTAGGAGGGTAAGAAATCCCCAATAACGATGCGAGGAGATTAGGCCATAGTCATAGACCGTTCTGGCCCAAGTCGAATCGGAAGATTTCACACACTTGAGAAACTTTCAAGAACTTTCAGGTGTGTGGGTTTCCTCACGATGTTTTATTTCACCGAATCTCAATTTTGTGTTTGCAATCCTATATAAATAACTTTTCCTTTCTAGGGTACAGTATGTAGATAAATAAATGAATATACAAAAATCTATCATACATAACAAGGTAATAAAATAAAGTTGAAGCATCTTCTTGTTCGTACTGATCTTGAAATCGATTTGAAGGTAAATAAACGTAAAAATATGGTACTCGATAATAATATTGCGCGAAAAATTATATGCACTATCTTGTATTTGTAAATAAAACTTACTTTTCTGTAGTAATATAGGCAGGCGAACACCACATATTTCAGATAATACCACTTCCCGGGCTGCGAGTACACTCCGAATATCGGCTTCGGATCCTTTTTCCTAAATAAATAAATCAGGAGCGCACCGAGAATCACAGTTACCACGTACGGACACATCATCGTTCGCCGACAGATTGCAATTGGTATTAATACACGGCGATAAACACCGATAGACTCTGGTCCGTATTTTCACTGATAACACACTAAATGATATAGCATTGACATTCGTAGACGATATTGTTGTAGTAAATAAGAGAGCAACGATTTTTAAAATAGTTTGTCGTCAAGCCATTATTATTACACTATTGGGCATCGGTCTCTTGGTCATTGTCTACCAAGCTGGCCAGGAGTAGATTGATGGACTTCAAACTCTTTTGAGAACTTTACTTTTTAGGGTTAATAATTAATAAATATATATATATTTATAAGTATATATATATAGTTATAATTAATAAAGGGGTTCCTCATACAAGAAACAAGGGTTGTAACGATGGATGCAGAAGTTAAGAGGTTCACCTCCGCGGATGCGAAGGATAACGGAGGCGGAAATGAACTTTACATAGTACAGTTTTTGTAAAAAGTAAAATAATTATTTATAAACAAAATTACTAAGAGGAAAATTATATTCACGAACAACAGCTTTGCGGATTTGTCGCCTTCCATGTCGGCTGTCACTAAGTAATTGTTTAATTAACACTGAACATGTGAGAAAAAAACTTTATATTTGATGTTATATCTCTATCACAATAAAGATATTCATCTAGTTGCAACATGTAGCTGAGCGGCTGCGTCGCCTAGAGTCCCTCCTTGCGCGTTGTACGTCAAGATCAACGTAAATACAAAAGTCACCTCCGTGATAACTCCGCGAAAAATTTGCGGAGGCGGAGGTTCGATTTTTGCGGAAGTTCCGCAGTAACGGAAGCCCGAGGCGGAGGTGGAGTTCCGTTACAATCCTACAAGAAACTAGTATAGGTATAGGTATTTGTCAGCGTTTTACGGTTTATCTTTTGAAACGTAATACGTAGATACTTTAAAATCTTTTTTCACATTGTCTAATAGTTGCTATGATCTATACTATAAAAAATTAGTCATGCGAATCTCATACATCGCATACATTTGCAAAAAAAATGATTGGAGATCTTAGTGTAAGCAATATAGGTAGTTCGTATTTGTCTGTGTGCTTAAAATCGTGTCAAAGCAAATAACTGAATTTCATATTATGTATTGTAGAAGCAGTCCTGAATACTAGTACCAAAGTCTGGTTCCAAGGGTGTGGTGAAGAAATTATCACAGGAATGGACGCTGACAAAATGCATTTTTAATTTCAAGGATAGTAGAGCATCTATAGTCAACCGTACCTACGATTTATAAAAATAAAATAAAAAATTAATCCTATTTGTAGAGCATTTTGTTAAATTAGCTGCGCCCGGTTACATAAACTTAAATTGCAATTAATTTGATAGAATAGATGGGTTTCAATTAAGGATGCGCCGAGTAGTGGTTTCACCGAATAACCGATTACTATTGGGTTTAACCTTTACCGAACCGAATATTCGTCCGAATTATTCGGTGTGTTCTTTATATTTAAAATGTTAAATTTTAACTTTAAAAATAAATCTATACTAATATTATAAAGCTGAAGAGT
>MOOZ01004851.1:25568-38320 GCA_002930495.1 Cecropterus lyciades | reverse complement strand
TACAGACACGCTTACATACAGAGATATGGTTGAAGGTAAATGATTTGTGAAAATTTTCCGGCCACCAAAAATGTCGCCCAGGGCGTCGTGTTCGGCAGGCTTTATCGTAGAGTTACCAGCGATAGACTTGTTACTATTAATTGTGATTAAAATTCTTAAAACCTAATTACAATAAAGTAATTGAGTATTTAAGTACAGTAATTTTGTTTGTACATTGTAACTACATATGTATACAAACATAAACAGGTGTAGATAACGAATTATTGGCTGGAAGATATTTGATGAAAACAAATGATGATTAATTAATTATGATTTATTTACACAAATATGATTAAACTTATTCTAATGACATTTCTAGTATAATTATTAGTTCTTGAACTATATTCTAAATAAAAACTTACTTCTACCTAAGGATATAATGTTGGTACGTAGATAGTGGGCGCAATAGGGATAAAATACAAAAAAAATTAATATTAATATAAATTAATATTATATTTAATCGTGACTAACAATCTTGGACTAGGACTGTTCTTTCTGTTTTAAATTTATTTCAAGTGTTACGCGAAATCGCAGTTAAGATGTGACATTATTTTGAGTCTTTAAAACGATTTTATGAGGGTAAAAAGAGGAATGGAATTGGGGTCTCCGGAACTCCTAAGCTTAGATCAGAATAGAGAAAAATCTTCAAACAGGAAATCTTTTTTAGTTTTCGCCCATAAATTTTAGAATGTTATGATATGTGCGAATATTTTCATCAATAGTTTTAAGAGATAATCTGCATTAAAAGTGATTTTTGGCGCGTCTCAAATTCAAAACTCTTATTTCCTAAATTATCTTGACAAATTCTATTTCACAAATTGTCATCTCTTCCCTAGTGCTATATCTTCTTTTACCTAATATACGAAGGTTTGTACATAAAAAAGATATTAAAATCTTAGAGATTGATAAATCGAAGATTTTTAAATCGTTGATTTTAAAAAAGGATTACCACGATAAATAATTTTTATGTTTAAGTATATTACATGGCTGTTTTTAATTAAATTAAAAATGCTTTACACTATTTTGTCTGTGGATATTATCAGGATGTTTTCTCCGTAGTCGGGTTATGCCAACACTGATAAGGAATTATTTTGAAGCTCCGATGATGGTGAGAATAAAGAGGAAGATATTGACTATGTCCAGGTAGAGGTTCAGAGCTGCGAAGATGTATTCTTCGGGTGAGATGCTGTACTTGTGCTTGCCGCCCATCATCAGCTGAGTATCGTAGACCAAGTACATGGAAAATATAAGTACTCCAAGTGACGCGTAAACTAGTGTCACAATGTTATTTCGAGGAATAAAAATTGATATTAGACCTGTAACAAAATAAATTTATATTAAAACAAAAAAAAACAATTTTTACTTCTCAAAAAATTTAATTTGATACACATATCTTGGGGGTTCATGACAATAATAAGTTTGTAAAATTGACATGAAAGACCGTAGCGTAAACTCAGATTTTTTTCGCGGCTACACATTTTTATAAAAATATATATTTATGCTAAAATATTGTGTGACGTGACGAATGTTAAATGTTTTGGGATGTAAATTAAAGCGTAGAAAATTATACAAGGCGTTCAAACTTCGTTCTGTGGAGGAACAATGGATCTATGGTCGTTCTTAGATAGAACCCCTGTTCTATATGGAGTTGATTACACTTGTCCATAAGCGGCAGTGACTATTTACTAATCAGAATTTAATAGCAACCGAGCATGCAGATCGTTTGCTACTTAAATCTTATGAAAAAGTTTGTATGTGCAATATAAACACGGCAAAAGGAAACTTAACAGTAATTTCAGAATATAAGGGTATTAAGAATTATGCTTCAAAAATCGATTAGCTAATCACTGCAGGCCAAATTCGAACATCTTATTTCGCATATACCATACTTGAGCTCTTATACAAGCTATGATGTAAAACAGCGTGATTTCGAAAGGGGTACAGCGCCATCTAGTTGTACCTCCGACAACTGGTTTGTAAAGCATTTTCGTTTCATTGAGTTTCAAATCACAACGATTCTAAAGAAATTTCACGTCAAGCCTATCCCTATATGCTTTGCTGCCTTACTTTTGATTTTATAAGAAGATCAGTTTCCTACTTACCGAATACCAAAAGGACCATAGTGGCGGCGACCAGCGCCCCGCCCATCATGGTGAAGTCCCACTTCGTTTGGAAAGCAAATAGGGTCAGTCCTAAACAAACTGCAGCGGTGATACCAACTGCCATCATCACCTGAAATATAAATATTAGGTACTGAATATCCTTGGGCATAGAGGGAAGGGCTTTAGGGGTCTAAATGGTTCCCCTCCCCGATAGCACAGTAAAAATATAGAGCATAGACAAAAAGAAATTGTCTTTAAATTAGAGTATCTCATTTATTTTTACAAGTTTCGGAGTCTATTTATTTCGAACTGCCTGTTAGCATTAGGTGAGAAAAAGATTTAGAACATTAACCGATCTTTTGTTGCCGTCACTGTTGGAATCCCTCCTTGATGCTATAGCTATGTCCATGAAAATATCAGCAAAATTGCTAAAATGGTCTAAGATACTTCAACTGAAGCAGTGCTTAGCACTGCTGTTTTAGTTTTAATATGAGCCATCACTGGCAGGTTCAGGAATTTCGTTTGGGGAGCTGGATCCAACCGAAGATTAACTTTAAAAAAGCAAAATCACTTTTTTATATAAAATTGAGAAGCAAACGAGCATGCAGTCCACCAGATGGTAAATGGTCACTGTCATCCATGGACATCTGCAAGTAACTGCCTCATATAAAATACAGCAACCACACTCTTCCAACTCAAGTTTCAAGAACTTCGTTACAATAGAAGTAGGTGTGGTGTTGGTGACTCCCCGGTTCAGTGGCGTAGCGTAGGGAGGGCCGAGGGAGGCATGGCCCCGGGCGGCATTTTTTTGGCGGCGGCTTTTTTATTTTTGTATTGTAGGTATAACCGAGGTTTTTATAGGAAAAACTTCGAAACTTACCTTGCGCCCTCAAGCGGCACATATAAGTGGCGGTAGAAGATTTAGCAACATTTTTTTGCTCGTTAAATTGCAGAGGCACAGGAGTATTTTTTTTGCCGGTCCAAAATTCAGCGGCGACGAATTCAGCTTCGACCCTGAGCGGCAAGGCTAATGAAATAACATCCTATGCTGCGGCGATGACGTCGCCGCATGGCGCAGGGTCCGCGGGCCTGGAGGAACCTCTCCTTGCCCGGGCAATTTTCTCAGTGGAGAGCGGCATGGACTCACGTTTCGCCATTGCCCCGGTCGAACCAGACTCGTTTTACGAGCTTGTATAATGAATGTATAGCGTTTTTCCTTACCTCCGCGATGTCATAGACGCTAGTAGCGACACCTAGGAGGAAGCTCTGAGCAATGGTGAAGATGGCGAGGAAGATGAAGTTCATGGGTGTCGTACGGCGGACGTTTTCACAGCAAGCCATCCCGATTAGACATACGAAGAGGACTGCAAACGCCACCCAACTGGAAAATATTTAATTCAAAGTTTTCGAGTTGTTGCATTATATTATCTATACTAATATTATAAAGCTAAGGAGTTTGTTTGTTTGGTTGAACGCGCTTATTTCAGGCACAACTGGTTCGAATTAAAAAAATACTTGTGTTGAATAGTCCATTTATTGAGGAGGGCTATTAGCTATATTACATCAAGCTATGTTTGTTTGTTTGTTTTTTCTTATATAGTAGCGGGTGAAACCGCGGGGGGTTTCGCCCCCAAGTTTCATGCTTCACACGATTCTATGTGTAATCTAGTTACAAACTATTTGTGTGCCAATTTTCTATCAAATCCGATAAGTAATTTTTGTGTGAAAGAGTAAAAACGCCCATCCATTCATATCTACTCACTTATAATATTATTATGCACATCTAATTTACCTAAGTGATCTGTTTATTACTAATGATTAATTTGGTGAACTATTGTCCGCGTACTCAATTCTGGGACAATAATGGATTGACCACGACTATTTTAATACGACGTAATAAGAGGCAGCGTTTTATGATGTGTCTGACAGAGGGCTCTGGGTTCAAACCCGGCAAGATATCCAAATGAAAATATTCATACGTCTAGGTGTATAGTTTACATATTTGTGTGTGTCCATTGTGTGTATGTCCAGTCCAAAATTCCGATTATCTACGTATGGAGACGTAAGTATGTAACCACTATTATTCAATAAAATAATACTTACAACAAATATGAATTTTGGGCGACAAATTTTTTTGTGGGTTCGTGGAAAAGGAAGAGTGCTATGAACCCCATCGTGATCAGGAGCTGACACATTAAGATGGAGTACACCTGTAATTAAAAAATATTCATAAAATTTAAATAATAATAGGTAATTAGGTACAATTCTTACTTACTTATTTAGAAAATAAGAAATGAATGTTTTATTTAATCTATATGATAAATGTTAGAGTGGAATTGATCTATTTTAAAATGTAACGAGTTCTCGCTATATGCGGCTTTTTAAACCACTATTGGATGGTTGTCACGGCGAAAGACTAATCATTTAATCTAGTCCTTAAACATATACGTACAAATATGGCGAATAAATACTATAGTTATTGATACAAAATAGCGCACAAAAGGAAGAGAAAAGGAATAGTACTCATTTAAAATAAATTACAATGTAATGCATATAAAATGGAAATAATAAATATAAGTCGATAGTCTGTCTCCCTTGTTTTATTTGTTCCTATGCTGAAACGAAAATTGAAAAAAAAAATTCGAGGATCTGGTATGTAACTTGGTCTTTAGTCGATTTATCCCCGTATTCCAATATCTAAAAAAAAACAACGTTGGCTACTTCAAAAAATAACCTTTGCCAATTGTGTCAATTATATGATATCTTACCTTTCTGATGAATGCTTTTCGTATACTCTGTTCGGTGAAGTCAAACGCTTGAGTCCCGCCATCTTCGCTAAAGCTACTAGGTCCTACGTAACCCTGAAAAAATGCATGCATATTAACGGCGCGTTTACATTAGGTCAATCATCGAATGCGTCGCTTAAATTCGGTTTAAATAGAATCGAACTGGCTTGTTTACGTAGGTCGCATTCGGTGTACCCGCTGCTTGCCGGCTCCCATATTTTCCAAACAGCTAGCATTCAAAATTTTATCTGTAGGTCTGCTAAAGAGAGGCATTCGAATACGGCTCACCGAATTACCGATTACATTGGTCGGTGACCGAAGTCGTTTACAGACAAATACGGCCAAATGGACGTAATGTAAAAAAATACAATGAATGATCATTGTATTTTTTCTTTATATAAAATTCATAGTTTCGGCTTAATGACCGGATATCATTAAAGTATAAATAATCATAGGCGCTCTACATTACTAAAATATAGAATCTCACTGAAAATCAGCGCTTGTGGTAGTTACATATTATAAGATATTATTAAGCTTGAGTGTGACCGAATTTTCATGAAGCTAATATATACCATTCAATTTTGTTTATTTTTTATGTACCTATACAAAAATGTATGAAAATTATTAAGTAAGAATATTCTATAACAGTTAGGTACCTATTATCTATATGGAAAGAGGATTTTGTCTTTCATTTATAGAGTTTGTTCTGCCGTGTTGACGGACTTGGCGATTAGAATTAAACATTTCATCAGAATGTAATTTTACGACGAAATTCATAAGTTCGACGACGTCACATTCCACGACAGTAAAATTATAAAGGGCCATTCAGATAAAGCACATACAAAATTTGTCGAGTGATATTCAAAGAAACGCGCCTTTTTTCCGTGATTGGACTTAAAGTGATGTTGTAACCCAGTTTTTTATAATTTAAAATTGTAAATCAAAAAGTGTAGCTGAAGCCTGTTCAATTTAAGCTATAGGTAAATGGTGCAAGAGCTTGCTAACTATCCTGACCCCATGCCATACTGCCCTCTAAATTTCAACGCCCTGTACTTATTTCTTAATAGTTACAGTCCTAATCAGTGTGGTTGCGTGTTTAGAGATCATCACTAGTTTTGCCTGCCTTAGAATCCTTCATAAACATCTAACACGTTTGTGATGTAGGTAGATATAGGTAAAAAGCATACTTATCCAAGACGTTTCAACTTAGTCCCGAGAGTTAACGCAACGCATCGGTAGCCAACCTGAAAAAATCTTTGACCTGATCTGGAGTCCTGTAATCGACTCCAGATCAGATGTCCATGTGTGGCAGTGGCCTCAGGTGGACTGCATGATCTTATGCTACTGCCATATAATTTACACAATTGACCAGTGTTTATGACCAGTGGCTATGACCTATGACCCAAGTCATCATTTTTAGAGGTGAACCCTATAATGGAAAGTAATGGATTGCTGATCGATCGCAGTTCCAAAACAATTAACCCTTGATGTTTAATTAGTTGATTATTCTATTTTTTCATATGTAACGCGCCCCATACGATAAGAACATCGTAAGAAATGATAAACACCTGTATCTATTATTTCTTATTTCACTGAGTCACGAACTATGACTGTACGTAATGAAGCTAAAATACACATACGAGTAGGTACGTAACACACGACACCGACATTCATTTTTCTATGCAAAATTTGATTAGTCTTCGTTTTATTTTATATTAAAAGTTGTTACAAACTCATTAACTTACCTGAGACATGGCGTGTAGCTAGAGAACGTTATCACTGATACTAACTTTGGCATGAACTGATAAGTTTCTTCCAAGTTTAACACAGCGCGCGATAAGCCTGATCGATAAACTGCGACACCCTTTTCCGTTCGTATTCAAATTACATGCTTTCTAGAACGTCCTAGAACTTAACTAACAGGTGTTTATATAAACAATGTGCCAGAAGCAACTAAAAAATCTTATGATTTTCACAAAAACTTGTTTTGTGTACAAAAAACACTTTACATACAAATTTCCCACTTCTGTTAAAACGACAATTAAGACACACTTGTGAACGCCGTTTTTCAATTCAATGTCTCGTATCGGTTTACACAACAAATATGTTTTGTTTTTCCTTTCCTCGCAGAGTTCGTAACTTTTTAATAAACTAAAAAGTCCCTACAAAACTGGACGGTATTTTCCTGAACAACGTAAGTGATATTCTTATTTATAACGAATTGATTCTACTGTTCGAGTAGTATCTTGAAGCAGAGTTACAGTTTCACTGAATAAACATTGCGTTATCAACGGCAGTTCGCTACAGCGAATAATTTTTCATGGCCATATTTTATTTTATTGATACGGATCAGTGAAGGTCTCGGGTTGCGAGCATTAAGTAGTACTTAGGTTATTTTTTATATTTGGGGACATTGACCTAAACATAAAATATGTTTAATAAAAGTAGGGTTAGGTATAGTAAGGTTGGAGGGAAAGTTCTGTCGTGTTTAAAGAAATAATTTATAAAAATAAGTGTTTAATATTGATCAATTACTTATATATCCTCCGTTATTTGTTAGAACTTCTTGTCATCTTTCAGGTAACCTGTAAATGCTTATAAACGTAAACGCTTTCTACACTCATAGCCCCACAGTAGGATTTTCTCCTGTGTCGTGGGTGCCATGGACACACAAAGACGAATACACAAACACCCAGATCCAGAGCAGAAATCTAAACTCATCATTCAGATTACTGTCTGGCCGGGGATCGAAACCGGGACCACTGCGTGTCAGACCGGTATGGTGACCTCTCCGCCACGCGGGTCCTCAGACCCTGTGAATTTCTGTTTCGTAGAATTCGCTCTGACTTAAATTCTGTCCAATAACAAGACCAGATGACGAAGCACTTGATGTGGGTTAGCTGACAGATGATACTTGTTTACTGGTTCTCGGAGTTACGTTAGCTGACACTGAGAACAAACTTGGGTGCCTCAACATCCTCTTTGGAGTCTTTCAATCTGTCCTCAGAAGGTTTTATTTCGTTGTCCTTGTTTGGGTTCTGTTTCTTCATGTAGTACATTTCAGAAACTTTCAAGAACGGGTTAGCACTCGGTTTTGCCACAGTCAAAACCGAGTGCGTCGTAGCACTGAGCCAAATGGATTGTAACTTTTTCCAGAACTAGAAGCAACACTGGAGAATCCAAAGCCTCCCAGCCGAGGCTTTGCCCACACCACCCGGGAGTGTGATGACCCATTGTAGAAGTCTCAGATGTTTTTCTTTGTTTCGCATCTGCCATTGTCGTATGTTCACATTTTTTATAATACAAGGTTTCACGAGTACACAGACATTGCAGACTGTTGTATCACGATTGCAACTTGGTTTTGGAACTGTTGTTGATGATGTTCCTGGTTTGCTGTAAGATTTTTTTTTAATATTCTCGTAAAGTATCACTTTTCATCTCCAGTAATTAGCTTGTCCTAAAAGGGGTCCACATTGTGTCTAATCAGATGTGATGAACACATTCTTACACGATCAGACAAATTTATGTGATCTCCAACAGTTGCATGATGAATGCTAAACTCTTCTGCAATTTCTTGACTTGTTAAATGTGGATTGTTTTCCAACATGGATTGCGGAACATCATTATTGATCTTGGATGGTCGTCTAGATCGATAACATTCTTGGAGGCTCAGATCCCCGGCACAAAATTTGCTAAACCATCTCTGACAAGTACCAATGTATACAATATCCTATCCAAATACCGCACATAAATTTTTACATGCAATCGATGCGTTGCTTCCTTTTTGGAATTCATACAAAATGCAGTGTCGCAAAAGCCCTTTATCGACTGACAGGTTTTTCGCTTCAAATATCACAAGTTAATGATGAACGTTAAAAAAGGACAGCAGCTTAAAAAAAAACGAAAGACTCAGTAGCCAGAGGTTTTATTTATTTCTAAGAAAAATTACGTGCAATATGTAAAATTCGACAGAACTTTCCCTTCAACCCAATACTTGCATATATACTTTTAAGGTGTTTTGTAAGAAGAATAGAAGAGTCCCATTCAATTCAATCATCTTCACTCTTTTCCGTAATAATTATAAATGTAAATAGTAATATATCAAAATACCAAGACACCCTATCCTAATTTATGAATGAATTACTCAGTACATCCTTTGTTACCCCTGTTTACATATGTATGCTTCTGCTTACACGCAAAGTATCGGGCAAGAGATAAAACGTATAACCAGATAAAGATTACTATGAATTGAAACTATCAATGAATCATTACATGACGGCTCAATGTTCAATTTGCATTGCATGTTTTAAAAAGCAACCGTTTTCTCTTTTAATTCTTACAGTATGTTAATTGTTAAGTATTGTTAAATAGTCTGAAAATATAATTATAGGAAGAGTACAATTATTTTTATTTTTAAATCAATTAATATTAGATTTTCGTTTTGAAAATGCATATTTATAAACCACTTAATGGCAGAATAATCTAGTGAACAAAAATGATTGACAACCAACTGTAACTGCATCGTATTCACAAATAAAATGATTTGAATTCTTTACATTCTGTCGTTTTTCACAAGTCCCTGTCAAAATCAGTTCAGTCGTTTCCAATAAGCCTATCCAGGCGCATACGAATTAATTGAAGGGATTCTGTTTTCTTATATTACAAAGAACAAAAAAATATATAAAAAGCACGTCTAAGATTCGTCTTATTTTCAAAAGGGTGGTAAAATAAAACAACATTGCAGAGTATGTCTATCAATCACAGAATTTATTTCCATAAACCACTCCTACTCCACTCCATATTCACAAATATCCCCAGAAACTGACTCTTAAGTGTTCACAATATTTTGCTTTTGTATCTTGATAATTAAAATAAAACGCATGCAGGTAATGTGATGTTGTGTGCTCACTGCCACCCATAGACACAGTCGGCTTAGGGCATCAAGGTCCTAACCTTATCAGGAATGACCTATTAACTAAGTCCGAAACTACAACAGAACTTAACCCTCACCTAAAATTTACCTGACTTGATTCACTTTCTTAGAAAGATCTTTTTTCGCCTTAGAGTATATTGGGCTGAGTCAAGCTCCACCCAAACAAAAATCTAGCAAAACTAGATCTAGATGTCTGGGGATTTTCCCCAGACATAAATAGCAAGTAAGTTTTTAAATAGCAAGACAGATAAATAAAGAGATGTCCACTTAAAACGGCCAAAAAAAAAAATCAATCGTCCTTTTATCGAATACCACGTAAGAAAATCTCTTGAAAATAAAATATAATTTTATTTCTGTAAAGGGCTAGCTAGTATTAGAATTATACAATAATTAAAACAAGAATATTGTGAACACAAGTTTATGAATTACATAAATGGTACGATTAATTTTATACAGTATTTAAATCTATCTAGTACATATAGTAGGTGCTAAGCAATACGCAAAGTACAAATCTACATAGGGTCTTAAGACTAGTTAGGGTAATATTGGAACTGGGGTACAACCGTACATTTGAAATTGTAATTTGGCCATATTTTTAAAAATTGCCTACATTCTAAATGAGAAACAAGTTCATGGCGTGGTGTATGACGTAAGCAATATACGCCAAGTGCGAGTCGGACTTGCGTACGAAGGGTTCCGTACTATTATCTACTAAAACGGCAAAAAAATGACTGTCTATTTTAAAGTGATTATATACTAAATAAATAAACTACATATTCTGTGAATATTTCAAGCGTCTACCTGGTTTCGAGTGGGTATAACGTATCAAGTATTGGGTTTGTTGTATGGGAGCCCCCCCTTTAATATTTATTTTATTCAGTTTTTAGTATTTGTTGTTAAAGTGGCAACAGGAATACATCATATGTGAGAATTTAAACTACCAAGTTATCACGATTCAGGAGGTACAGACTGGTGACAGACAGACGGACAGTGTAGTCTTAGTAATGGGTCATTTTTATCTGGGTCTTAAAAATTGACAACTTAGTGTACAATTTCAATTGTAAAATTTTACCCCACCTCCAATATTACCAAACTAACCTTACTACAGGATTACATATTATTTTAATATCGATTAATATTTAATATATTGAAAACATTTATATAAAACGAAGAAATTAGATCATTTTTCCTCCATCTTCTTTAAAAATATTTTCGAAAATAACCTCAAATAAACAGTGAGTACATTTCTTAGACTCGCCAAAGTTTGATTTTTGTAAATTAATATAATATTATAAAAGTTAAGCCAGTTTCTGCAAATCAATAAAATTGAAACGATTGCAGAGATCTTTCAGAGTTCCCGTGTGATTAAAATGCTGCAAATAATGTCTTAGCGAGTCGAAGAAATCGTTTACTCAAAACTTTTCGCATTATTGTCTGTGCAAAAGTCATTTAAAGATAAAATTACGTTAGTAAATAACCATCAATCTAACTATTACACATACATTAAAATGGATTCTTAATATATGGGAACGATCATAGATATATTACATAACATACATTTTGTGGCGACACCATATAGATTGATTTGAAAGTACCTCAAAAACCCTCGCCAATTCCTTATTTCCCACTTCATCATCACACCCTGATCACCATCTAACTAAAACCTATTCATTGAGACCATTCAAATGAGCCCAAAAAAGCTCTACTTCTGCTGTCTATTGGTGAGGAGTTCGGTATCCTGCAGACTCCAGGTGATTTGCAGCATCAGTTCAAGGTTACCATCTTCTTACAGTTTAACTAACAGGATACCAAATTTCAAATCAACCATACCTGTGGGAGTTACTTACTCAAAATAATAATTTTTTTGAACGACAGATTTTGTTTATACCAGTGGCGTAGCGTCATGGGGGGGGGCAGAGGGGGCGGTACTCCCTGGCTGCACATTATGAGGGGCGGCGAAACCGGTATTATTTGTAGAAAAAAACTTTGAAGCTCAAGTTGCACCCGGGTGGAAGAATATTCAGATTTCGCGACCTTTTCTTTAGCCGACTAAAATTTCAAAATGGTTGGGTGGTGAATTCAAGTTGAACGCCGGGCGGCATAAGACCACGCTACGCCACTGCTATATACATAAATTAAAAGGAGTAGCTAAGAAAGACGCAGTGATGTTAAGATGACCTGATGTTAAGTAGCTTCTGCCGCCCAATGACATCTGTAATCAACCCCAGATAGGATTGGTGCCTTAATTGAAGTAATGCCCCTGGAGACTAATTCGTAAAACGCTGTATATCTCTTCCTTGCCACACCATATAATGTGTATGTTATGAAATATATCAAGACATGAAAGATAAAGTACATTTAATTTTATATACGATAGATTTAGCACATTTTAAAGCCGACAAAAGTATTCACAAATATACTTTAACATGACATATTTTATAGGTATTAAGTGGCCACTGCGTTCTATGGAAAAATATTGTTTAACTCCAAAATGAAGCTACTTAGGATGATCTTATGAATAATATGATGTATGAAGGTGGCTGAGGACTAATTTAAACGCCTTATGAGCCTGGGAAATTACCACACATTTTAGATCACACCACAACAAGTGTTGATTGTGTAAAGCAAAAACAGGTGCAGCAATCGATGTAGGAACTAACCTCATGAGGACCTCATGACCATTAATCTCATTTTCGACCCATTTTTATAACATATAATGGGTATTTACGATACGCGGTTTTAATGATTTTTTTGCCGATATTTCGACCCAGTTGCATGGATCGTTGTCACGGCGATATTATATATCGTCGTTTAAGTTCTAGCACCGCGTAAGTCATTTATTGGTGGCAATAAAAGTTTGAAAATCATCGTCTTTGGCATCGAAATACGCGT
>MOOZ01004851.1:1156-25454 GCA_002930495.1 Cecropterus lyciades | reverse complement strand
CCAAAAAAAATCCAAAAATGACTTACGCGGTGCTAGAACTTAAACGATGATATGTATTTATACCCTTACCTAACTTAGGTAAGATTGCATTAGTTTAAGGTAAGAAAAGATTCATGGTTCACAATGACCACTAAACACCGACAATACGCCGAGTGCACGGCAGATATCATATAAGTTTACTATTTTCATAATAATAATTATAAGGATACAATAAGGAATATTGGAGTGAAGGTTAGTTGATGTAATATTGGAGAAAGGGTATATAAAATTGAAATTGTAGGCTAATGTGGGCATTTTTTTAAATTGGCAACATCATACGTATATCATATTTATGGGGTGTGGAGTAACCAAATAAAAATAATGGCCGAATTAAATTACAATTTCAACCGTACAATTTACCCCAGCTCCGATATTTTACAACTAACCTTTTGTGATAATGATTACATAGTAAAAATCTTAGTCTAAAGAGGACAATCTCAAGATTTTTTTATGATCAAAATCGGTAATGACTTAAAAAAATGTAATAAATATGAAAATATCAACAAAAAAGTTAAACACGAACACAGTTAATATTAAATTAATACTAAATTAGGTAAATACAACTATTTATATTGCTAAGAAATATATACGTTTCACAGTAATAATTAATTGAATTAAAATTCAATTAATTAAACTGATGAATAATATCATCATTATAAATAAGAATGAATGAAACAAAATAATTAAACATTCCTTACTACGCGTAATATAAACAAAGAAATCTATATATTTAATTAAAACTCTGTTTTGAATGGAGTTGGTGTATTATCGTAAGAGAAATACTATTCTACATTATAAACACGGATAAAGCAAAAGGACATTTGTACACGTTATATATTTATATATTTTCGAACGCACCTTTTCAAGCGTCCTAGACCGCGTTTCACTTATAGACAAAACGTACGTCAATAAATTATCCACACAAAGCCTTTCCGAATAAAGCCAATAGGGATTAAGATAATCATGTGGAACAGGAAAATGTATGTAATGAAAATTGTCGTTAAATGGAATGCGGCCGCAGTCTATAAGTGTATAACTGCGATTGTCAGAATTATTAGAAAGTTTTATTTCTTTAGGTAGTAACAGCCATTCATGGACATCTAAGTTCAGTTTCAAAAATGTTTGTACCACACCCTTCAGAACACAAGAACACTCAACATCGATGTTATAAGGTAGAAATACATGTGACATTGGTGCCACTAGGTAGATGAAATCAAAATTCTACCACAATCTAACTAGTTCCATTAATATTAACAATCGCAATTGTAATCTTTTACAAGAATTTTCATCAGATGGTATTAGTATCAAAATTAAAATTTTAATTTCAGCGCTTACAAAGCATCGCATAAATATTTTTCCAACGATATGACGTAAATGCAAATTGACTTTTATCACCTAAAAGTAAGAGTAGAAATCCGAGAACTAATCTTTGAAATGAATATATATGAAAATATATTTTTAGACTTACTAAATTTTTGTGATTGGACGCGTTTCCACAGATGTCAAATTTCTGTGTTTCTGTCAGTCTGTGCTTATAAACATTAAATGTCATATCGATTGATTTAAGCGGGAAATAGAAAAAAGTATTCTGTGAAAATTATGTTATGATTATTAAAACTAACATTTCTTTGTAAGGTGTTTTATTTTTACATTTAAATGGTTATTTAGTAACAAAAACTTTATAAAAATAAAATAATAAATACAGTCCTTGCCTTAACAATAGCAACCAAAATTTCAGTAATTTATTATGGAAACATTAAATAATACATTTGTAACGAGATTGACCACAAATTCGAAGTTTTCAATTTAGTTCGAAAATTAAGTTTTTTTAAGTATTCGAGAATATATTCGCAATTTTGTTACGTTCATTTACAAAAAAAAATCGCATACGTAACATAATTATTCAGCAACTACTACCCTCACTCACACACAGAACTTAATTATTAAAACTTTTAACAAGCAGATTGCGTTATGATGATATTTTAAACTATCTTATTTTGTAAGTTGCACACTACATAAGCCTGAGCTGTTGGCTTAAAATGCTTAAGATATAACGAAGTTAAGTAGAATAATGTACTAAAAGTAATTTCATTCATTCATACACACATTAATAATCGTGCACGTAATTACACAAACACAGTGAATTCTACAAGTGACCAAATTCGAAAGAATAGAGAAATATGTTCAAATGGGTTATTGGAGCCGATTTTGATTGAGAAACATTGTCACTGAACTGCATTATGCATATACGTTTATAGAAAAAACAATATTTCCGCATGAAAAATAGAACTAATTTCTGCAACAAAATGTCTCCGAACGGAATAGACGCCTCACTGTCTCAAAATGAAAGTCAATATTGTTGTATTTTTTAAGCAGCCTATAATTTTTAGCAACCGCTTATAAGCGCAAAAGTTAATATTAATAACTCACTCGAAAACCGCAAACGAATGAATGAAATCATCTCAAGTAGACACCAATCGCAACCAAAATGAACAAACTTAGAATTCAACGAATCGTTCAATACGGTTATTGAACGATTCGTTCATTCTATTGCAACGTTTAGATACAGCCGAGTACAGACAAAAAGACGCGAGTATGAGAGAGTAATTACTTGCAAGTATTCAGTATTCGCCACGAAGTTCGTCCGTTCGTTGCTGGTCAATGGATTATGAGTTTGGTTAAGTGCGCGGCGTTTCCATATTCGTCATTGTTCGGCAAATTATTCGGCGCATTGTTCGCGAGTATCTAAATGTTGCATTAGCTAAAAATTATAAAGATAACAACTGCATTTAACCATACATTCTGTTTAATCCTTGGCCGCGCTGATGATGGTCAAAATGTAGATGAAGATGTTCACGATATCCAGATACAGGTTGAGGGCAGCGAAGACGTACTCTTCAGGGGAGATAGTGTATTTATGCTTTCCGCCCATCATGAGTTGAGTGTCGTAGATCAGGTATATGGAGAACAGCAAGGCGCCCAGCGAAGCGTACACGAGGGTGACGATTGTGTTTTTGGGGATGAAGATCGCGATCAGACCTGGAAGTGATAAGTAAATTTATCATTTTCATCATTATCATGTCAAAAAAACGGTATTGCATTTAACTACTGTCTATCTACTATCGAGGTCTACTGTTTCTAATGGGGACCTAGACTCTTTAGAAGAAAATCCACGTGATGGACAGCAGCGTCTTCTTGTGTAATATCAACATCCACTGCGTTCAGACGCGGTGAATCTTGACAAAATCTCTCATGGGTGCCTTTAGCACGACTTTATTTCGTTTCTTCCTAACAATCATTGTAAACGTTTTCGACCATACATTGCAATGTTAAAACATAGACAATGATTGTTTTGAGCAGACGTAACAAACTCATCAGTCGACATCAAAAAGTTGATGTATGTATGTATGTATGGATGGACGTATGCACGTATGTCTGTATGTATGGATGGTTGGTATGTATGTATGGGCGGTAGGCCGCTCACCGAAGAGCAGCAGCACGACAGTGGCGCAGAGCAGCGCGCCGCCCATCATAGTGAAGTCGAAGCGCGTCTGCATCGCGAACAGCGTCAGCGTCAGGCAGATGGCCGCCGTGATGCCCACTGCCATCAGCACCTGCGAATAATTCACACTTTCTACTAGGACTTTACAGTTTAGCCGGCTAAAAAAAAAGTTAACCCAGTCAATTAGCTAGCTAGCCGTTGGCTTAGCTAATTTAACCGGTTAACTAAACTATTTTAGCTAATCAGCTAAGGGCTTAACCGGCTAATCTAGCTTAGCTCCCAGCTAATCAGCTATTTTTTTAACTGAATCGGGCGGTAGAACCAGTGTAGTTCGACCGGGGTGGTACTAACGCCACACTTATTTCTAGCGTGAAGCACACACACACACACACTTTCTACATTCATAGCCCCACAGTAGGATTTTCTCCTGTGTCGTGGGTGCCATGGACACACANNACAAACACCCAGACCCAGAACAGAAATCTAAACTCATCATTCAGATGTCTGTCTGGCCGGGGATCGAACCCAGGACCAACTGCGTGTCAGACTGGTATGGTGACCGCTCCGCCACGCGGGTCGTCCAGCGTGAAGCAGTTCTTGCGTTTCGTTAGAAAGGTGTGGTTGCCGGCTCACTTATATTTCAGGCCCCATCATCACCATCTCAGCCCCCGGGAGTAGCAACGCATCTGTGATCGACTTCCGATAGAACCCCTGTTCTATATGAAGTTGCTTACGAATGTCCATAGGCGGCAGTTACTACTTGCCATCAGGTGAACTGTATGCTGGTTTGTTACTTCAATCTAATAAAACAATCAAAATTCACACAGTTGGCTGTCTGGCCGTTTACGGATATGTAATTATTACGGATTATCCGTTAGTTT
The DNA here is from genome assembly GCA_002930495.1 of Cecropterus lyciades. NCBI lineage: Eukaryota > Metazoa > Arthropoda > Insecta > Lepidoptera > Hesperiidae > Cecropterus > Cecropterus lyciades. The sequence goes on along the minus strand of MOOZ01004851.1, from coordinate 21,032 downwards.
CGAATAGTTTCGGTTACGGATATTATATTTTTAGGTTTTTTTTTTATAGTATGGTAGTAGCAAACGAGCATGCAGCCCACCTGATGGTAAGTGGCTATTGCCGCCCAAGGACATCTGTAAGCAACCCTAGATAAGATCAGTCTCACCCAAGGTTAGTCACGGATGCGTTGCTACCCCTGAGGATTAAAATGGAATGCCTCGGAAAAGTATGTCTCCCTTATCACACCCTTCAGACCAGAACACAACAGCGCATAACACTGCTGTTATAAGGCAGAAATAGATGTGGCGGTGTTACCTCCCCGTTCAAACTACACTCGTTTTACTACCTTGTGTGTATGCGTGCTTGTGTTCGCGTCTATCCACACGCATGCACGCGTGAACAATTGCGTACACGCATGCGTGTACAACTCACCGCTTTGCTGTCGTAAATGCTGCTAGTGACGCCGAGCATGAAGCTCTCGGCGACGGTGAATATACCCAAAAAGATGAAGTTCATTGGCGCCTCGCGACGCACGTTCCCGCAGCACGCCATCGTAATCAGACTCACCAACAACATCGCTAATGCCACCCATCTGCGTGAAAACATATTTCGCTTCGTTAGTACCTATTTTTAGACCCATTATTGAGGACCATGGGTATTCTCTCCGGGTGAGAGGGTTTTAGGCCCCTAAGCTAGCAATTGTGTTGACTAAGCGAACCACCGAGTATGTTCTGAAACCGTTTAAGTATCTTACCTTACGAACAGAGGTAGAATCGAAAAATCTTTTGAATAAAGAATCGGAATTATTTTCGAACGATATAGAATAGTTATTAGGCAGAATACCGAATATCGAATATTCGGCGAGGCTCTTGGTCGAAGCGCCGAATATTCGACAGTGTAATAATTATTCGGTTACATTTAGTACTTTCCGTGGGTGACAAGTCACAATTCGTCACTTACAGGTTTAAACTTGTATGACTTAAGCAGGCATGCCTACCTAGGCACGAATCTAGAAGCACCGATGACGATTCATGTCCACTTCGAAATAAGTCTATTAAAATGACAAAACCATTGAGACATGATAGTTTCTGGAACTGTTTTGAGAAGGTTGCTGCAGGAAATGGTTCAGATGAATGTGTGGAACAGAAAAGTTCGGTTGCAAAGTAACTTAATTTTTACATGTCATCTGTTCGCCTAGATCGGACAGCAGAACCTTAAATGTGGTAGTCACCAAACGCAAAACTTTACTAAAATTTATTTATCATCTCCCGGTAGCGGTGTATATAGTGAGTGGCTGTTTTCGGAAACAGGTATAATTTACGAGGAAAAAAACAATCGTCTGCTATCGACAAATGCTGAGAAAATTGTTTTCATTCATCATAACTTATATCTGGTGTATTTTAAATATTAATATGTTAATGTGTTGGTTAAATAAATATCTTTGTGAGTAATATTTTAGGTTGCTTTTTTTCATAATTTGCTATACGAATACCAAATAGTGAAAAAAGTGGCCGAATACCGAATATTTGTCGAATATTCGTGGCATTACTAATATATAGCATCGTTTGTAAAGGGATCCCCAGAGGAGTCGATCCACTTTGGGTATCCCTGGTATAGAAGAATATATTGTCTGCGACGGCACGTATTTGCCACGATCAGTGACTGTACATATAACCAATGTTTGAAATACTCACAACAAAGCCGGATTCTTGTACACCCATAGCTTGGTGGGCTCGTGCAGAACGAAGAGAGTGATGAAGCCCAGTGTCACGAGCAGCTGGCACATCAGTATGGCATACACCTGGAATCAGACAAGTTATTTTTAAAGGTAAAAACGGAATTAGTACTGAGACTTTGTTGTCTGTCTGTCTGTCTGCCACCAGGCTGTATCTCATGAACCGTAAAAGCTAGAGAGTTGAAATTTTCACAGATGATGTATTTCTGTTGCCGCTATAACAACAAATACTAAAAATAGAATGAAAAGTAATACTTAAGGGCGGTTCACATACAACAAACGTGATTTTTTTGTCGTTTTTTATAGATAATGGTCGGAATCCTTCGTGCGCGAGTCCGACTCGCACTTGGCCGTTTTTTATGTAAGAGGAACACATGCTTGACACTTTTAGATGTTGAGACAAAGATGCGTGGTGGAACAGTCACCAAATATTTGTAACTGATTCCATATATGATATGGGGCTACTTCTTACCTGGGGCCTTATTTAGTACGACTTAGGTATGAAAATAAATGAATATAAGAAAGTCGCGCGGAGAATTTGAAATAACCTAAGGCGTGACTATATAAAGTTTTGCAGTGTAATAACCTTATGGCGTTTGATGTAACTATCAGTCGTTTGAAAGCAAAATCAAAATTCATCGTCAAAATAGGTCAGCTAGTTAGTTACATATAAATTAGCGTAACGTTACGTTACGATATTTAAAATAACAAAATTAGCTAACGTGAATTATGTCTTCTTTTATCAGATTAAAGGAGCAAACGAACACGCAGTCCCTGATGGCAAGTGGTCACTGCCGAACATGGACATGGACATTTTAAATCAACATCATATAAAACTGGGGTTCTAGCAGAAGTCAATCACATGCGTTGCTACCACCGAGGGGAAATAAGTGTGGGTGTGGTGGTTTTAACATCTACACCGCAAACTATGATGTTCATTGATTCGTTTGATTGGACGTTCAAAATGTTTGTACCAGATTAGGTTCGCCCTAACATAAAGTTACTCTGAGATCCTTTCATATATTCCTTACTAGCTGAGCTCGCGGTTTCACCCGCGTTTAAAAGAAATGTAACGTGACATACATTAACCGAAATTTTATATCTCATTAGAAAAAAAAACCCCGATTTTGAAACATTCTTCATTGGTGCTCCGCTCCTGTTGGTCTTAGCGTGACGATAGATAGCCTTTAGCCTTCCTCGATAAATGGGCTATCTAACACCGAAAGAATTTTTCAAATCGGATCAGTAGTTCCTAAGATTAGCGCGTTCAAACAAACAAACAAACAAACTCTTCAGCTTTATAATATTAGTATAGATATAGATTACGAGTCTACGTAATTACTAATTCTACGGTAAATTACCTTGCGTATGAAAGCCCTTCGAATGCTCTGCTCGTTGAAATCGAACCCTTTAACCTCGCCATCTTCACCGAGACTGCTCGCCGGGCCCGGGTATCCCGCTGGCTGGAAACAAGAAAATGAAATAAACAATTAAAATATGAACAATTTTCTATTCTTTTTTCTTTCTTTCTTTATATAGTGTTAAGGTAAATAAAACCAAAGAGCGTCTGTGTCATATTTACTGTAGTAAGCAGTATCATATGGATTAATTCTGATTAAAGTCAACTATAAGCATGCGAAACTTAATGCAAATTAAATCAGTAGTTTTGCCTAAAAGAGTATAACAAACATCTGCATAAATTTTCGCCTTTTTATTATTAGTAAGATTTGTTTTCTTTTTTCCTTTCTTTCATTCATTCATTAATTCGTTCCTCCTCACATTTCACAAATTAATTGCTCAAAAACTAACTTTTATGCTGGGTCCAAGAAGATCCATTTTTATAGATACGAAGCGCTGTTTTCGCCTTAGTTTAAAATTAGTGTCACGTTAAATACTTTGAACCTTCATTACTAAGTCGCGTAACTAATTATATCAAATATAGCGAATAGTTTATCTTAATTATAAGCATAAACATAAACGCTTTCTACACTCATTATGACTGTTACTTTCAGAGCATGTGGCATTCCAAGAAACAATCTCTCCTGTTTTGTAATAATAAATAAATAAATTATTACTCACACACTGTTCCTACTATTATTAGTATTTTAGTCAAAGCCCTATAGATTTTTCTATAGATGAAGTTACGTGAATATTATATTTTGTAATGAAATAGGATATACGTAATTTTTTAATTATAACAAAAAATATCATCCTGATTCTCACTTATAATTTTTGTCTGAAATTTCTTATACCAATTAAAATATAATAAGATTATAAATGCCCGGAATTCGTTTAGTTAAGTTAATATTCAACTTTGTATTGTAAATGTATATATTTTCATTTTGTTGCTTACTTCACCGTATGCGCCCGCATATCCCGGCTGGAATCCTGGCTGAGGGGCTGGATAGGCACCCGGTGGGTAGCCACCCTCTTTGGGGACACCCCCTGGGGGGTAGCCGCCCTGTGGGTAGCCACCTTGTGGGTACCCTCCTTGCGGGTAGCCCCCTTGTGGGTACCCCCCTTGAGGGTAGCCACCCTGAGGATAGCCGCCTTGCGTGGATTGATCTGCATTATAACGGTTTTTTATTAATTATTCATCTTCATTAAATTAATAAGAAACATCAATGAGCTGTTTACAAGTGGCATATTGACGGCTTAAAGTGAAAATGTGCTAAGTACAAAATGCCTAAAAATGTCTAAATTATAAACTTCATTGGAGCAAAAAAAAAAACGTCATAAAACTGTTGATAATTGTATTTAAAAACACCGGAGTCGTTTTGTCGAGTAGTTTGATTAATTGTTGCCGTATTTTTCAAAATAATGGACTTAGCACTTTTCTTCTTATAGCCGTCTAGTGCGAATCGGTGCAATTTACATCAATAGTTCCCATTACGGATCTTTGCGACCTTAACGGATGTGTTTGTTAATTAGTTAGTTAATATCCATTTCACACCGATGACGCCATGTTGAAGTACGATATTTATTTATACTTCTTTTTCATGCTTAAAGTGTTGGATTGATTTAGACGGGTTCTCATATAAATGTAATATCGACGCACTTCCGACTTTTTTTGTGAACAGTGCATTAGTAGAGCATAACACAGAATTTTCTATGCAGAACCCTTAACAGGATATACATTTATTTAAATTAAATCAGATCTTGATCCGTGATGGGAATTGAATCACACATAAATAATATATGGTTACGAAACGTGCAAACATATAATTTGAGTATTTATACAGAAACCAGTGCAAAGGGTTTGACGATAGTGGCACAGGCGTTGCGACAGGCAGTGTCTCGTATATCCGGGTTCGATTCCCTCAACATGTGGAAACGTGATATGCGTATGCGTGTGTGAATGTGTGATCGTTTGTTTTATGTGTGCGTGCCACATACATATAAACAGAAAAATATATTTGGTTAATTACTTTCAGATATTGATAAGTAGTTAAGTACTCGATTTTCGTTTTCTTCAATAACTTTAAAAATACCTATTAAATAATATAAAAATGCTATATTAAAGACGTTTAATATGAGTCGCATAATGATCCAGTGTTTTTTAATAAAGTTTCCTCTAGAAAGGCGCCCTCACGTTCAAGATGTTATTATTATACCCCTGTCACATACCTAAGAAACACTTAGTTAAGTACTTGTTATCATCTTGTTCTATGCCATAGCCAAAAAATATCTCTTTTAAAAAATATATCTTTAAAAAAAATAAAACTATTGGTAAAAAATATTTAATAATTGTTCTACTTTTTAAATATTTTTTAAAATTAAAATTTATACTTTAATTTAAAAAATATATTTATAGAGTAAAGCAATACTAAAATTGTATAATAATAATTTCACACGTAGCATAAATAAAAATAATTATGTTTACTTTGAGCTTCATTGAGCATGAAACAAGTACTAATTAAAACAGAAATAAATTAAAATAAAATATTGTAAATATAAACTGTCATCCTCTAATAATTTTTAAAAAGAATAATTATAAATTAGATTAGATACGAATATTCACCTTTGTCATCCGACATTTTAAGACGAAAAAAAAAACAACTAAACTTTTAAATGTTCAAAAGTGTTATAACATCACATCAAAATCACAAGAAATTCAAGAAACACAAAACAACCCGAAACTATTGAACAGTAAAACGTATTTTTATACGAAATATTGAAAACACGTGTTCAGTTCAAGCACACAACACTAAATCACTGTTATCCAACAACAGTATCGTCATATAATTGGCCAGTGTTGCCAACTATTTAAAAAATTTCACCCTAAAACAATAAAAATACGCTATATTTTAACTGAACAATCCAAATACGGTTCGGCATTTGAGGGAAAAAATTAAACAGATTGCCCAAGCTAACCTGCCGCAAAAATAAGTTCTCGTGTCTGTAATTTGACAGAGAAAAAAACGTACTATCGTCTGGCTGTAATTGTAAATTGTAATCCCCTGAAAATACCCACAGTAATTTAAATAAGTTTAAATTTCTGCTTAAAAAAAAAAAGAAAATCTTTACATTTAGGGAGAAACCCCCGAAGTTGGCAACACTATAATTGGCCACACACGAATTAGATGCATTAATCCACATCGACCAACAAATTTGCCGCGAGATTATGTACATTATTCTCTTCTCTATGGGGCGAGAATTGCGTGTTTGTTTCATAGAGAATGTGCCACACATGCGTACTGAGAACTGAACGGCAGATCGTCAAGTATCGAATATCTGTTAAGCTGGCGTTCAGACGTAAGCGATAATATAGCTACAAAAATGTCTGCTACGATAAATTTATTCATAAATTTTCCTAAGACCCTTTGATCTTTGCTTGGAGCAGCCGAAAATAGGCTTTTCAATCATATCAAGGCCAAATAAGAAGACCGACAAAACAACATTTTGAAAAAGGAGGACCGAGGACACTCTCGAGCACAATTGTTCTACCACCATGAAAATTAATTTTAAGTACATCATTTTAAATTTTAAAGGGGATTAGGTCCTCCTATTTCGAGTTTCATAGCTTCGCTTTGTTTCTGTTTTGTGTGGACGAGTAGCATAATTATATCTTTTAACAACGACTTTATGTACATACACAAATATTCATATACATTATCAGTATACAGAAATACAGCCTGCATTTCTGACTGCAGCGCTACCCGATTCTAGGTAGCGAGGATGTGATTATGTAACAAGTCTTTATTGTTTAAGAGTACTTATAACAGATTGTTCTATTGAATTTCTGCTATATTTTTTACCTACTAGTAATATTATCGTGTGAAATGACACGTGAAATAACATATAATTGCTATTATTCAAGGATTTAAACAAACGGTGTCCTTAGTACGAGTCAAATATGTTTCCTCAAAACAATAATTGTTTACGTTTTCGCATCATTGCAAGGAATATTGAATGGTAAGGTCGTTAACGTGCAATATAAGCGCGAAGATGTAAACAATTATTGTTCTGAGGAAACGTAGAAAACTCGTACTAAGAGCTAACGTAACGTAGAAAACTCGTACTAAGTACTCGTACTTAAGATATTCGAAAAGGATAGAAAGATATAACAATGAGAATAAGGTATAATATTGTTATTAATACCACAAACAGACTTTTCTTGACAACCCACGTGACTGAACAATCACAATAACCTGAACGCAGTGGGTCCCAGGTTGGATCCCGGCCAATTAATTATCTCAATTATGAATTTAGACTCAGTTCTGGGTCTGTGGGTGTTTATATATTCGTCTTTTTGTGCGTGTCCATGGCACCCGAAAGAGGAAAAATCCTAGTGGGGCTAAGAGTGTCGTAAGCGTTTTTTTTTTTATTTGTTATTAAAATGTCCAAACTTGATACCACTGGTGAATCAAATTTAAATTTAAAGTGTGTAAAAACCACATTCAAACATTCCGTTAAACTAATACATGCATACATAGAAGTCAAACTAATATAAAGCGTGTAAAATACAATAGAGTTATTGTAGTGGCGCATAATTGCAGAAAGTCATTATCGGCTCGAGCAAGGGCACTGGGGAATCGATATTCATTGGATGTGCTCACAATGCGAGCTCAAATAATATAGTACATAATGATTAACATAGAAACAAACGAAAACCAGGTTTCATACTACATTCACGAATTCGCGATGTGCGAGTCGCGAGGCACACGGAGAGTTCCATACTAATTTTCGTACTTATTTTCAATTTTTTTCATTTTTACCAAACCGCTTTACTATTTGACCAGAACTTGTAGCGCTAAATACATCGCTTTTAAGCAGACGGGGTTTTGGTTACAATATTTTTAACAATATTTAATAACAATACTTTTAAGGATAAAGGTAAATATAGTGAAGACACTTACACAACTTCTTTAAAAATATAATTATTAAAGATGTGTGTAGTCTCTACTAATTCTACCAAAAGCCGTTTATCATTCTGAGAGAGAACCCGTGCCCAGCAGCGGGACGATAATAGGATAACGAGAATTTGTTACAAATATCAGGTAAAACGTAATCCAACAGTAAAGTTAAAAGAACAGACATAATATTCCAATGGAATATATTAAGAGAATAGACCTAATATTCCAATGGAATAAATTAAGAGAATAGTATTCCAGTGGAATATATTAAGAGAAAAGTTTTAAAAATAAAGTTTTAATGGAATATGCTAAGCGAATAGACCTAATACATACCGAATCTTAAAGAAGGAGACTAACTGCCATGTTTGTATACAGACATGAAAGTTTCGTAACCGGCGCCGTTAAGGCGTCTCATTTATCGATTTTTATATTAACAGAGAACTATCTACGTTATTTTCCACATACCTTGGGTGTGAGTGCTTCAAATTGAAGCTAATGTTTTTTTGATCTGATGTTAAGTGGTCACTGCTGCCCATGGCATCCGTAACCAATAATCATTTCTTTTAGTTTTAGTCTGGATGTAGCAAACGAGCATGCAGCCCACCTGATGGTAAGTGGCTACTGTAGTCCATGGACATCTGTAATGACAACCCTAGGTAAGATCAATGTCTCACCTAAGGTTAGCCACAGATGCGTTGCTACCCCTTAGGACTAAGGTGGAATGCCTCGGAAAGTATGTCTCCCTTACCACACCCTTCAGACTATAACACAACAGCGCACTGCAGCACTGCTGTTATTAGCCAGGAATAGGTGTGGCGGTGGTGCTTCAGGAGTTCTACCACCTTCATACAAAACATACATATAAAACAGGGGTTTTATCTGAAGTCAATCACAGATGCATTGCTACTCCCGAAGATAAGATGGTCGCCTCATATGAAAGTGAGCCTGCAACCACATTTCGGTGAAATCCGAACGCAAGAACCTCTTAACGGTATAACGAGTTTAGATGCACATTTTCGTTTTCAGGCATACCTTGCAATGATGAGCGTAAACGTAAACTGTTATTGTTTGGAGGTCACGTCATAAACTCGTTCCTACTAAGAATTCAGGACTCATTTCCATTCCATCTCCTACTTAGAAAACCATTAACAGTCTAGTTTTATTAATCTACAGTGACGTGTATTTCACGTGTCTAGGGCGAATTATAACTAGATTAACGGGACATACGTTTGTTTAAGGCTGACCGCGCATTAGCTACTGTCGTTTGAGTGATAGTTGTGCTACAATATTGTCGCTTGAGCCACTGAACAGTTGCTTAAGCCGTTGCCACTCAGACGTGCAATTTATTGCTTGAGCCACCAACGAGCGATACATGTTTCCTTTTGCCGTCGACGCAAAAAGTGTTAAAGGGAAAGGAAAAAACGTTTTCTACACTCATAGCCCCACATTAGGATTTTCTCCTGTGTTGTGGGTGCCATGGACACACAAAGACGAAAACACAAATACCCAAACCCAGAACAGAAATCTAAACTCATCATTCAGATGTCTGTCTGGCTGGGGATCGAACCCGGGACCCACTGCGTGTCAGACCGGTATGGTGACCGCTTAACCACGCGGGTTGTCAAAAAAGGAGTGGTATTAGTTTGACAGCTACGTGTTTTATCAAAATCGGTTCAGCCATACACTATGGTATGGGGGTGAAAGTATTATGTTGTCAAATATACCCAATTGGGGTATCAAATGAAAGGGCATGTCGTGTGATCTTCAAATCTGTCTAACGTCGATTGTTTACGCAGCTGTATAGATACAGATAGCTACTAAATAGTCGAGCAGTTTGACAGCAGTTTTGTTAGTCCAATTAACCTCTACTTAATCGCTAAAGTTACTCAAGTGATAGCTTTTAAGGTGGTAGAATGAGTATGGTTCGACCGGTGAGGTACATCGTCACAAGTATTTCCAGCGTGAAGCAGTTCATGCGGTTCGGTGGAAGGGTGTAATTGCGGGCTCACTGACATATGAGGCGACTAACTTAGTTCCAGGAAGTAGCAACGCATCCGTGATGGACTTCACACAAAAATCTTGTTCATAAGAAATTGTTGACAGACGTTTATGGACGGCAGTGGCCACTTACCATTAGGTGGATTGCATGCTCGTTTGCTACTTCAAACTTATAAAAATAGTAGCAAATCTACAGACAGCCTAAGCGTAGGTGAAAACGCGGAACCCTTGAAATAGACCTAATGCAGTGACATCACATACCATAATGATAATGGAGAACAGGATTTCTCGGAACTGGTAAATTCATGTACGTTACTAAAGTGGATAAGTAAGACCGAGCGACCTAGCTAGAAAGCAAAAGACTGAATATAAACCAAATATCGTGGAAATCCTGAGAATATTCTAGTAGTTTTTTTATCAGACTAATAAGCAAACGAGCATGCAGACCACCTGATGTTAAGTGGTGTCTGTCGCCCATGGACATCTGTAAGCAACTTCATATAGAACCGGGGTTCTATCTGAAGTCGATCAACAGATGCTTCGTTCCTACATACATAGTAGATGCTTTTCGAATAACTCGAAAATTAATGCACAAACAAAAATACACATACAAGTTTTGTAGCAGCTACATACAGTTTTCGAGTCAAAAATAAAATATAATCTTTTGAAATTGAGAACTATTCATGTTACATTTCGGTGAATATTAAGTTTTTATTTGGGTTTAATTAATGTCGAATATCGACCACTTAGGCGGCAAATAGTACACTAATTACAAGTAACACCTACATAGCTATATAGTACCTACGTACTATATAGGTGCTGTGACGTGAGCAATGACTCACATCTACTGTACTACATGTACATAAAACTGTCGCCCACAGAGTTCTTGCAAGTTGATTTGCAATTAAGGTGACCATTAATTAATAAGAGCGGGTCTTTTGCGGAATGCTGTAGTAAAAGTTGACTGGGATCTTCTTAGTCTTCGTCAAAAAAAATTGTCTTGATTACATGTACACAATACAACATCTTGGGATTATATGTTTTTGAGTCAGTTTGTAGGGAAACGATTTCAAAATATTGAGTTCAGCCCAATTCAAGTTCAAGACGATTTTATGAATTAACATATACGAAAGAGCTTAAAGTAACTTTGCCTTCCTTGGCAATGGAAGGTCTGACTGTCTGGTTTCTAACTGGGAGTATGGTCACGTTAGCCGTTATGTTGTGATTCAAAGAGCATTTTCAGGGTAGCACGAAGCCACCAAGCACCAAGCACCAAGCAGCACGAATCTATACTAATATTATAAATCTGAAGAGTTTGTTTGTTTGTTTGAACGCACTAATCTCAGGAACTACTGGTTGAAAAATTCTTTCGGTGTTAGATAGCCCATTTATCGAGGAAGGCTATAGGCTATATAACATCGTCGAAACTTACGCGGGTGAATCCGCGGGGCGCAGCTAGTTAATGATACAACACGATTCTCAAGCAGTGATGCCAATTTAGCGACTTTATCGCTACATTGTTTGGTATTTTCCGTTCCCGTGGGATAGTTTTGTTTTGCTTTTTTTAACAGAATCAGTATTCGACAAGATTTTTGTACGATGGTAGATTAGCGGTCAGAGAATGACAGTTTACTATTATCTCGGAAAAATTCTGAGGCTCCTATGAGGTATCACAACAATTGTATCCTACAGGAACATTATATTTAAAAGAATTTCCTTCCGAAGGCTTAAAGGAGTTGTCCCAGTGGTGTACTTCTTAGTTTTGTTCAGGATTCTATGTACCCTACACTGTAACGAGAAATGTTTTTGTTCTGTTTGTATTGAATGTGCTAATGTCAGTATCTGTGAGTGCATCTTGAATTAATGTTACCTCGTCAAAATTGTTCAAGGTTGAAAATTTTCAGTAATATGTATGTCATGTTAATTTTTTTATTATGGGTGTAGTCTTACAGGCAATGTCCGACAAAAGGCTATATCTCAACTGGTAGGGTATTCCCTTATTGTATTAGTCAACAGTCTCTTGCAACATACTCATACCTAATATGATATGTATAATGCAGTGTTTTGTGGAAGACAGTGAATCATAAATATTTTTCTTCGGTGTGACGTACAAACTTTCACAGACCAATTGCGAACCGTAAATAGAATTAAGACACATGAATACACTCCTGCCTGAGAGTTATTTTAAAAAGTTCTTAAGTGTGTAAAGTCCACTTATTCGCACTTGGCCAGGGCGGCGGCGGGGAGTATGGCCTAAACCATTCTTACTGTAGGAGACCCGTGCCTATGGCCTAACTATATATGTATAGTTTTTTTAAGGGGGAAAAAGGTCAGCCAGTCTCTAATTTTCTTTTTCATCCTGTGATAAGGGACGAATAGACTCCGACATTTGGCAATAAAAAAGAAAGTCCTCGTTTTTGATGAAGTTTATCTTTTCTCGACTACTTAAAGGAGGTAGGTTAAGACCCACTGTACGCCAATACCCATGCCCAGCAGTTATTTGACAGAACATCTAAATGCACAACACTATTAGTGATAGTCATTAAGCAGTTTGACATTGTTGTTTTAATTATAAACAACAATCTCGTAAGAAAATAACCAATTACTGAGAAAAAATTCTCATTTTTACATATGCCAGTAGTATCTCATTTTTTTTATCAGATTGAAGTAGCAAACGAGCAAACAACTTCACACTGAACAGCGGTTCTATCTGAAGTCGATCACAGATGCGTTGCTGCTCCCGAGGACTAAGATGGTCGCCTCATATATAAGTGAGCCGGCAACCACACCTTTCCACCGAAACGCAAGAACTGCTTTACGCTAGAAATGGGTGGCGGTGGTACTTCCCCGTCGAACTACACTGGTTCTACCACCTGGTTAATTATTTCTTAGACAATATATCAGTTGTAACGGTGGTTGGATGAAGCGTCGAAATATTTCGTTACATTAGGCGAATTGTTTTATCAGAGAAAATTATTTGTTCATATAAAATTGGTTCATGTAAAATAAACCTACGTACTTGTTAATACACAATGAAAATTATGACTAATGCTGATAAAAGAAATATTTTGTAATTTCACTTCTTAGTCCCTGATCCAATTTGGTATCGACTTTAAAGTGTTATTGTTCAAAGACTGTGACTTCAAAGTGTTATTCATAATGTGTACCTAATGTAATTTATCAACCACGACAACTTATCTGTTTCCAAATCTCATTTAGTTATCTGTATACACTATTAAGATTGTTATCGGACATAATGGAAAATTAACTACTATAGTTATAAATAATCAACTCATACTTAGAGATTACTAGAGTTCAGAATTATGTGATAAAGCATAGATTCTGAAAAAACGGTATTTAATTGACGGGCTCTCTAGGCGTACATAAGTATGTCCCTATAGTACTGGGACCAGAATAGAGCTACGGTATCCCCTGCTTATCTTAGGAGGGGACTAAAAGAGGGCTTCCGGGTTTACAGGCGGCAAGAGTGGGAGCTCGAACCGTCCAGCTAAGCGACTCTAGGAAGGACGGTGGCACGGTGGTGTGTGGTCGCATACCGTTGTAAACACTAGGAGATACGGTGAGCGTTAATGCTCACCGGGAAAGAGCCAGAAAGAGGCATCGCGCCTGGAGGACTCCGGTTGCGTTCCGTTGGAGATCACGTAGTCCTCCACACGGCGATGTTGACGGCCACCGGGGCGATTTTAGTGCGGTAAAAATCCTACATAACCCGGCGTCCCACAGGTTTCGGTACTTTTTGAAGGTTTCCCCCTCGTGAACATAAAAAAGGCGTTCATAAGTGTGTCCTGTTTAAGAAAGGCATGTGTTCTTCTGCAATTGCACGTCTCATAACGCCGAGTGTTTGAGGTGGTGCTATACTCCGTACGCGCGTCAAGCAATTTTCTCCGCTTGAATTGCTTACATTAGAAAATAATATTTCAGGGTGATTTCAGATATGTTAAAGGAATACGTCCACAGATTCACTAAACTAACACTTAGGTCAAATAATAAGTATGGTAAAGAATGATCTACATTATAGATTTGAGCGAATCAACAGATTACTTTATATACTGAGGATAAAAAAATATTTTAATTGATTTAAGCGATGACAAGCAAGGATTACACATACACACAAAGTGGGGAAAAATGCCTAGACATCTATCTAACTAACATTCCAGAAAATGCCAACACGGGAAGATCTTTACTGATATGTACAAGTACAACACATATTTGAAGAAGTGTCGACCAGCCCAGACCAGAGTATAAAATTGAAACGATAACCCTTAAGTTATCAAGCAAAAAATATGGTGGTGATGGTGAGGTGATAGCAGGGTGTCTCCAGAATCGAATCACGCAAGGTTGTAGCACCTACAAATAACTATCTCATCTCAAATAAGTTTTACTACAAAAAAACATCCACATGCTACACCAAATTAGCATATTCAATTGGAATAGAAACAAAATGTTATTGTAATAAATATAATTTCAAGGTTCAAATAAATTACCACATAATGCATGCAACATCTCTACCATTGTCTTTATACAGTAATACATCATGTACAAAATAATACATCTAATTATGTATCTTGAATTCAAAATTGTTTGTAAGGTCAGTTGAGGTAATTTTGGAAATGGAGAAAAACATTAATATGTACAAATTTATGACTCAAATGGATTTTTTTAATTGTCGACATCATATATCATGTTATCCAAATTATGTACCTAAATATACCTACTTTGTGCGTATTTTCATAGGTTAAACGTTTAACATTTTTAACTAGTGATGAGGCTCCAGTAAAAAAGTCGTATTGAAAAGTTATGCCTCATTTTTAGGGACTCATGACTCAAATAATCTTTTAAGCCTAATCTTTCTAGTCCAAACACTAAAGATTCAACAACTGAGTCTTCATTTTAGAGTAGCAGTCTTGTAAAAAGTCCTTTTTAAATTTAAAGACAGAATTTTATTACAAATTTGTACCTAACCTCAACTAATCTTACATTCTCATTCTCTTTAGCCATATTTAATAACTGATATAACACCTATATTTGTGTGAAACATGGATCAATGGTACATACCACTCTTAGCATTGTTGAGATCTTATGATTACTGAACCAAAATATCAAACCATTGATTGGAAATCATTAGACCTTTTCTTTTAAAATTGTCCACCAGTTTTAGCTATTTTTATTATATGAAGTGTATAATTTAATTAAACAATATACAAGCATCCACTTAGTAAAATTGAGGAAGTTACAGTCATAAAATTAAAACACGTATGTGTAAAGGTGGAATGCATTAAAATATCTTTTGTATGAATTATTTTGCATAAATAAATAGAATGGAGATCCACTACTGTTGCTATGTATAAAACAAAACTGGGTGTTGTCTGTGTTGCAGTAAAAAAAAATTGTTTCCTTAAAACATTTTATGCATATTACTAGTGGTTTAATTATGTTTTAGAACCCATAAACTTTTTCTAACCCTCACCTACAATGCTAAAACTAAAGCTGACAGACAATTTTTAAACATATACAACACCAGAAAGCCATAAGGCGAGGGGTGACACATAATGGCAACGACAGTGACATAAGAATTTAAAACAGAGACCTCCCGGATACACTCCTGGATTCTGCCACATCTTCCCAATTATATGCTGCAGCAAAGAAAAGATAAGTTTAGAAAATCATAGACAAATAGGATACATACACATTGCGTTGCAATTTCAATGCTCTGTTGCGTTAAGATTGTCTGTGGTCCTGTGGAATATCTGACACTTACACAGCTCTTTGCAGACCTGAAACAAAATAATAAAATGGTTAGGTTGGTACTTAGGTAACTTCTCAGCTTGGGTTGAGATTCTATGAGATGTGGAACGTCCACATCCCATAGACACATGCACCAATGGAAAACAACATGAACACTGCAACAATAAGTCTATATTGATTGTTCAGATATCTGCCTTATCAGTTCAAAATCTGTAACCTGTTGCCTGGCTAAAAATGATGACTTGCAGAAGTCATTGCAGCCATCCGTTGTATCAATCCTTAGTAGATATTTATCTAGTTCTACCAAACCTATGCTAAGATTAGCAATGAAATTTAAAACATTACTATTAGTTTGATACACATGGACATCTTAGCTATCCCGCACATCTCTTGTGGGAAGAAAGTATAAGGGTAAACTTACTAAACCCAGAAACACTATGAGGATTAATACCAGACTGTTCCCACAGGTAAATGGAATGTAAATAATATGAAAACACTTAAGGAGTGAAAGAATTACAAATCATACATATTTTGACAGACTTGAAGTTTTGTAGCCACAAATATGAAAGCAGAATTGTTATTATATAAAGATTTCATCGCCTTATGCAATTCGGAGGTCTACTATGTATATCAAATTGTAAATTACTTAAAACTATCCAATGAAGCAAGTATGAAATCTCATTTTTCTGACAGTTTCAAACCCATGTAGAGTAGGATAAGCTGAGTGACCAGTGATAGCCTAATGGTTCAAGCTCAAGGTTCAAGTGTATGCCTAAGACTGCACCACTGATTTTTCAAAAATGATTTGCTTATTAGTAATTAATTATCACTGTTTTACCATGTAGGTAAATATTGTGAGGTGTGTTAACCTACACACCTGAGTTGTCTAAAACAAGTTCTCAAAGGTGTGCAAAGTCTAATTTGCA
The DNA here is from genome assembly GCA_002930495.1 of Cecropterus lyciades. NCBI lineage: Eukaryota > Metazoa > Arthropoda > Insecta > Lepidoptera > Hesperiidae > Cecropterus > Cecropterus lyciades. Next base: position 4,271 of record MOOZ01004851.1, on the reverse strand, counting down.
CTTGGCCAGCACGATGGGTTATGACTACAACTCTCTTATTCTGAGAGAAAACACGTACCCAGCAGTGGGACAATAATGGATTGACGAAAAAAGTTGGACAACTGTTAAGTGATAATATTATTGGTTTTTCATGAAGCCCTAAATAAGTATGCAAGAGTCAATGTGCAAACATAAGATGAAAATAGCAAGTATCTTAGTAGTAGACTAAATTCATGAATTTGCAGTCTATTTTGATTTTTTTTTTATTTTTTATTTTAATTTGCTAGGGAAACATACAATGGTCTTAATACTAAGTCATCATACAAATAGGTAATTTCTTCATCAGTAAAGTTTCCACAGTAAATAAGTACATAGAGTAAATTTGGAGCATAGACTATACAAAAATAATTAATTAAAGGCAGTTTACATACTAACAGCAGCGTAGTTAAATGTTAAAAGAAAAGTAGGGATAAGGTTCACAATGACATATTGCTTAGTAGCTTATTTAAAATATTATAATGAATAATGTAGGCAATAACCATAATTTTTAGGCCGGATCCAGCCCTAAAAATAGCTTTTAGAAAAATGAACACAACTTTAAATTATAGACTTGCATAACTATTACCACTAACCAAATATTTAATTTGTCATCCACATGGCAGAGCGGTCGCTATACTGGTCTGACATGCAGTGGGTTCCGGATTTAGTCCCGGTCAAACAGACATGTGAATTCTGTTCTGGGTTTGAGTGTTTAAGTATATGTCTTTGCGTGTGTCCATAGCACTTACGACTCAGAAGAAAATCCTAGTGTGGGGTTATGAGTGTAAAAAGGGTAATAATTTTTTTCTTTATTAATTAATTAATCAATTAACACAACCATAATTGTACAAAATACTCTCAGTTCTGTTTTTATCCGGAATAACTATAAACGAAAACATGAAATCTAATTCGGGAGTTTTTCGTTCGATTAAAATCTTTTGCATTAAAATATACTATTCTACGAAAAACCCAAAAGAATAACATTATTAGGTAGTTTTCCTTCAAGTTCTCTCAATCTGTGAAACTACATACGTCACGGTGTATAAGATGACGAATTAATTGCCCACATGTGATGCAATATGACTTTGTTTTGTTTATATATTTTTTTACTTAAATGCTTTTTATAGCTGAATGTCACAGCCAAAATCAGAACAAAGACGCCACTTACTTTTCAGACAATGTACAAACATAAAAACAGTATACGTCTGTTTTAGTTATACGAAATTTTGTAAATCATCCACTTTGTAGAATGTACCAGATCGCCGGATGGATGGCGCAAGAATTGATCGATCTGTTTCACGGGAAAAAATTGGTAATTGCTACCTCAACTTACCTTAGTTTGATACGTGTTGTTGCGCGTTTATTGATATTAATCACGAATTTTAACTGAACTCACGTTTGTACCAACACTTTATCACACTTTCTAATGGCAAACTCAATATTCACAAACTCACTATCACAATTCTTTCGTCTTCGTTTTGTAGGAATGAATGAAAATTATTACTACGAAATTGAATAATATGAATGAATTGAATGATACTGAATGAACGTCAAAATGACTCGGTGTGTATAAAACAATATTTTTGCGGTATCTGTCATTCTTAACGGTTTAAAGGAATATTTCGATTGGTTGTTTTCTTTCCTTCAGAAATAGAAGCCAATCATAAATTGGGATTTTGCTACGGAATAGGAGACCGATGGCACTGTTTGAAAATAATGATGATGTAATTTATAGAAAACGTGAAATATAGGCATTCAATGGAAAGTCCGGTTCATAGATAAACAATTAATAGAAAAAGACCAGTAATAATTACTTTTGAGGTATTTATTTAATTTCAGCTACAGTATTAAAATCTTTGATAATAGTTACTGCAGTATAATATTTTTTTTTTTATATAAACATATAGTTATATTTTTGAAACATATATTTTTAACTTTCAATACACGTAATTTATTAAAGAACTGATTACACAATATATCAATCATATCACCAACTTTAATAAAGCAAAAGAAAATAAAATGCAGGAAACATAATGCCGCGTCCGCATGCTTGCTACTTGCTGCAAATACCAAACCTCGCCATCCACACGCTTGCGAATGAGTTAGTATATTCTTATAACTGATCTGCGAGTCGATTTATGACTCCAGTTCACGTCGATGACTCGTGATCTAATCTGCGGTTCGCGCGTTTTGGTTGAGTTATCCAAGTCTATTCGTCACGTATATTTTCTAAAAATGATATTAGGAAATTAGAGATGTGAAATTATATAAAGTAAAATGGAAATTTTATTTGCATAGTCATTTGAAATATTGTACCTTATATAAATTTGATTCCAATTTAATTTACAATTTAATAAATAATTTTGTTAAAACCACCCTATTGCCGCAAAAGATACAAATATGAAGAATTTTAGATAAGTATCTAAAGAGCGCCATCTATATTGAATTATTTTAAATGTAAATTTTGTGGATAGTGCCATCTATAAAACAACTATGAAAACTTCTCGATAAACCAAATGTTGAAAAAGCGCCATCTAACACTGTAACGATGAACTATTTAGTAGATATTGCTACCTACAAACGAAATGCATCAAGTCACTACAGATGATTTTGAACTCTATATCCTAGGTGTTAAAATTTGGTTTTCGTAATATTTACAATGAATCAAAGGTAGAAGTAACTCGTCTGATCTGTATTGAACCGCGAGCTATTAATTTCGAGCGTGAGCCGCTGCTCCAGTTCATATAATAAGTGATCTGCATATTTGAACCGGCTCTGAGCTGAGTTACTCACCTCTAGTGTATTCTGAAGAGGCAAGTATGAGGAAAGTAATGGACCATAACATTTGTATCGGCCATAACAATTGGCTTAACTTATTTTTACTGTAAGACCAAGAAAATAAGTAAAAGGGACGAAAAATACTATTTTATTCTTTTACTATGCTGTTTTTTATCATGTGATCAGTATTGCAAGTGTCCCGTGCATTGTTCTGCACATTGAGCTTGTATCGGCCATAACATTTGGCTTAAGTTATATTTATTTACTATATTATTATGACTATAAGAATTTTCTTCTTAGGTTTCAATTCCTTTGATGG
>MOOZ01004848.1:15026-30498 GCA_002930495.1 Cecropterus lyciades | reverse complement strand
CCCGCCGCGCCGCCCGCCGCGACGCCGCCCGCCCCGCCGCCCGCGCCGCCCGCCGCGACGCCCTACCCGCCGCCGCACGCCCAGCACAATGGGCTGCTCGGGTGAGTTACGTTTTACCTCGCAGTCATTTATTTCAGCCTGTACGCGATTAGAGTGGCTCTCAAACAACTTAAACACAACGAGGCACCGGGCAATGATGGAATCGCAACAGAGCTGCTAAAAGCTGGCGGTAAACCCGTACTAGTGGCGCTTCAAATGTTGTTCGTTTCCGTCATCAATGGCGGAACAATCCCGGAGGCGTGGAGCACCAGCGTAGCAGTGCTGTTATTCAAAAAGGGTGATAAAACCCTCCTGAAGAATTACAGATGCATTGCGCTTCTAAGCCTCGTGTATTCAATTGTTTTTAAGAGTCCTCACGAATCGCATTGCACGCAATCTTGACGAATTCCAGCCTCCCGAACAAGCCGGATTCCGAAAAGCCTTAAGTACCATGGACAACCTACACATGTAGATTATACAGAAGATCGAGTAGAATAATCTGCCGTTATGCGCTGCATATGTGGACTATGAGAAAGCCTTCGATTCTATCGACTGTCGGTACATCGAGGTATTGAAGTATGTATGCAGCCGCTACCATGGCAGTCCGAGTACACGACCAAAGCACGAACCCAATCTAACTGTAGCGGGGTGTCAGACAAAGCAATGTCATATCGCCAAAACTGTTCACCGCTAAGTTGGAAGATGTGTTCAAGTTGATGGAAATGATTTTTCACTTTCGATTTGCCGATGACATAGTCATCTTGGCATATTCGCTAACGGACCTCAGTACTACGCTAGATGACTTCAATAGTGTCTCACAACGAGTGGGTCTTAAGATGAACATGGACAAGACAAATGTCATGTCTAATGTCCATGTCACACCCGTACCGGTGGTTTTTGACGGCACTCCTCTCGAAGTTGTCGACGACATTCGGCTTCGTTCTTATGGCTGTGGCTGGCGTTCGCGTATGGCTACGTTCGGGAAATTACGTGGTATCTTCGCGTCCTAAATACCTCAGTGCCTGAAGTCGAAATTATTCGAGCAATGTGTTTTGCAGTGGCAGTGATAATCTATGGCGCCGAAACGTGGTCTTTTACTGTAGGTCTCGTTCGAAGACTCAGAGTCTCTGAGCGTCCTATGGAGAGGGCTACGCTTGGAATTTCCCTGCTAGACATGATTCGCTTAAATTTTTTGTACACTATTGATTGATTATATTTTTTCACACTATTGATTGATTAATTTGAAAATAATCATTTATGTTTTTTGTAAGGTAAGTAAATATTTGTATTGTATTGTATTTGAAGGTGGTAAAGCTCTTTGTGGTTTGACTCCGGAAGCACCACCGCCACACCTATTAGTCCTCGGGGGTAGCAACGCATCTGTGGCTAATCTTAGGTGAGACTTTGATCTTACCTAGGGTTAATTACAGATGTCCATGGGCGGCAGTGACCACTTACCATCAGGTGGGCTGCAGGCTCGTTTGCTACTTCCATATCATAAAAAAGAACCGCTTAATTATAATCCCATAGTACTTTTACTTCATAAATTTAAACACTTAGCTTAAAGTAGAGTCCACATTGTGATAATGTAGCCTGAAGTTAAAACTCGTCGAGTAAACATGTTTATCTAATAATTTATTCAATCAATTCTCTAAACTAGGAACTACAATACTTTTCATAAAAGTAAAAGGCTCACCTCTACTGCGTAGGTAGGTAAGTGTAACTAAAACATTGAATATAACACATAAATTAATTAAACTCATGTAGAAAATGAATTTTCCAATTGGATTTGAATGACCAAATGGCTCATTTCCGAAATATACATTTTTTTCTTAAATCTGTTTAACCTTGATTATGTAATTATCAATATTATGCCATGGAATATGGAATGAATGGAAAATGCTAGGAATAATAAAACCAACTATGAGAAAGTTTGAAGTTTTGAAAGTTATATTTGGATATTGGAACGAGGTAATTAATGTTCTCAATTATGCCATTTATAAATTTATAATGTATACAAAGTCAGTGATATTCTTCCTGAATATAGAGAAGGAAGAGTGACAATATTTTAAACTTAGAACTTAAAACTTTATCGATTGGTATCTTATTGATAACATTAGTAGCAGATTACTTATTCTATTGAATTTGAAGACAGAACACAGGTGTTAATTTCTTATTTGAATTCTCTTTGCAAAGTTCGAATGTGCCTTCTCTGCGAATGAATATAAAATAACTTGATCATATAAGATCATCACCGAATATTTCTTATTAGTTCCATTATTTATTGGTTCACAAACCATAGACGTGACTTATAAACAACATAGGTCATAAACGAGAACCTTTTGGTACACCTGATGGTGCAACTTAAGGTAAAATGGAAAATATCTGATCACGACCATTTAAGACCGATTTCGGAGGTAATATTAGGAGTAGGTTAGGAGCCTGCGTGGCCTAGTTTATGAATAAGTATATCATGATCCGCCAGATTAAATACTTAAGGAAATTTTATGTTTTAAAATAATTAATGCAAAAGAAAAAACATTATATATTAATGAAAGGAATAATATGTTTAAAAAAGAAAATGTAAATACCATGATGCAGACGGAGGCCAATATAAAATAAATAAATTACTATAGAACAAAATCCTGACAGTTTAGAAACAAAGAATTGTAAGGAAAAATTAGTACTACAATAATGAAACATATTAAAATATAAATTACATAGTGAAGGTATTGCCCGCGGTGACAAACTTAGTTTTGGTAGATTTTCTGTAATTTTTGTTTGTGTGCAATGGCGTGACCCGTTTAAACAGGACTATTAAAGTAATCAATGTATCAGTATCAAGAAAAGAACTTTTCGAAAAAATCAGAGCACTCGGTGAAATATGCTAATAAGTGTTCATATTTCAATGTCGCTATCACGTTCTTCAAGCCAGATTACTAAAAAGATTTTCTAATATGGCAAATTTTATCTCGATTTTATTTTCCTCAAACAAAATGTCCGCCGTTAAGGGGGCCTAGTTTGACAAAAAAATATTTAATGATCCGTTTTTTATCCAGCTTTATTTCTATCAGAAAATGTATGTGTAGCTTTCGTCAACATCACAAAAATCCGTTGCAATCACATATCACCAGATTTTCCTTATATATATATATATATTGCTTGATTCGGTGTAAACAAGTAAGAATGTATTTCATTTCACTCGGATTTGCGTGTATTCTTGAATAACATGGTTTCAGTAAGTGGATAACATGGACAACTATTTCATAAAGATATTGCTCAATTTGTAATTAAGAAGATCTAATGAACTCATATCTTTTGATGAATACCATGAAAATATAAATGGAAACAATTGTCACGACGGTAGAACGAGTATGGTTCGATAGGATGGGTACCAATGCCACATATATTTCTAGAAATTCTTGCCTTTGGTATCATCAGGCTACTGCAATCTTTTAAAATAGCTATACTTTTAGACTACTCTTGTGAGACAGGACCAATTTTTGAAAACAAAATATTTAATAATATAGGTAAAATTTGTGTTATAAGGACTTCTTTATAACATTGTGTTATATTTCTATGCCGCAATTACAACAGGCCGGATTTGATAGTAAAAAAATGGTCAACGTTGAATATACGACATTCGAATATTCACCTTAGATGAGGGATCCTTAATACAATCGAAGGTATAAGAAACTCGCAGCTCGCAGCTGTGCGGCACGCGCAGGTGGCGCGCGCTCGCCGACTCTTTTTTGTGCATTTTCCGTTACATTCGAAGAGGGCTCGCTCAGGGATATGTATCTTAAGATGAATCGTAAAATATCGAGCAGATTGTATCACGAATAACTATGTATATGATGTTTGTACGAATACATTAGTTTTTCAAATTTGCCGACCGCGACTAAATTGACGAATGATGTTTACGACATGAGTGGGCTTACAGGTTAAGAAACATTAAACTTGGGTGGTGTTCTCCCACGACGAGAAAATTTCATATTATTTATCAAATGAACATAAAAAATGGTTATTACTTTGAAATTACATGCTGACATTTCATTCCGTCAAACCTATTATTGTTCTCTTGCTGGGCACGGGTCTTCTCTCAGATTGAAAATGTTTCAGGCCATAGGGTTGCGCGCTGGCCAAGTGCGAATTGGTAGACTTCACACACCTTTAAGAACTTTTTAAAAAAATCTCATGAGTGTATGTTTTCTCACGATGTTTTCCTTCACCGAAAAACAGTGATAATTAACTTCTAATACAGACATAATTTTAGAAAAATCTGTGCTGCGTGCCTGGGATGCGAATGTCTTCTTTAAATTATCAAATCTGAACTAGGTTATCCAAATGATATTTATATCAATTTATTTTCTGGATCTCTGTATCCCTGCAATTAAATGTCACGCTCAGCTTGAATCATTTTGTGAAAGGCATTGGAAATTAACAGTTATGTTTATATATCAAGCAACAAAATTATTTTTACAATAATTACTACTTAAAAATTCAATTATCTAAAAAAAAATACAATTTATCAATCTCCGCTACCATATCACAGTCATTATTCAATTGAATTGAACTGAAGAAATTCGTGATTATTGATATTGTACGCGTACACATTTTTGCAACATACAGAGCTGTTACCACTGACCCCGCTTAACCGCTCTGATGCGGAACTGCCTTCTGAACGCGATTGAGAGTCAAAATACGTGTCAGATTAAGATATTACTTTGCAGATATAAGTGGAAAAGTATCAATCAAGCTTGAAATTATGTGGCTACTCTGCGGTCGGGTATCAGCCTTTATTGGGTTTATTTACATTAAATGAATATTAATAACCCGTTGTAGGTACATTACCAGTCGCACCTTTTGAAATGTAATGGAGGATACACTTTTATAATTTCTGTTTTATAAGTTATCGGTAAAATATGTTTGCTTAATATAATAAGCTATAATTATTATAACTGGAAAATATGTAGTTATCGATGTTATTTTGTTTTCAAAATTTCAATCTCTTGCGTTAAGATTCCAAGTCATCGTAATCACTTTAGAAAAGTTATGCAAAAAAGTGTGTAAGATAATCTGGGCGACCTCCGCGACAGCTGGCGCACGCGGCGCACCTGCCCGCTCTGTCCCTGCAGGCCGTCGCACCGCCTCATTAAATTGTTTCTTTATTCATTTTGTATTTTTGTTCAACTATCTATGGTTTCCGAGCAGTATGATTGCATTTCATATATTATATGTGCATTATAAATACTATAATATATTAATACTGCATTACATATGTTATAAATGATTGCATAGGATATAGTTTGCAGGTCCAAACGTGGTTCGGATAAAGAAACTAAGACGACTCAAATAAGTCAAATATATATGTAGTATAAATAGTAATAGAATTGTGGTAAATGTAATATTTTAGTGACTTACACGTTCACTTGCGGAATTTAAGCAATATTTCGAAATGGATAGTTCCTAAGACCAATAGTTAATTAGAAGTAATCGTTAAAGTTTGACTTTCACCATTACTTCTAAACAACTATAATATCAGCTTATTCTACCTAAAATGAAGACTAAACAACTTTTATGCAGTAATAAAAGGTGGTAGTACTCTTCGTGAATCAATTTCAGAGACACTACTGACACACTCATGTCTTCCTTATGACGAGTTTTTATTATGTTCTGATTTGAAAGATGAACTAAAGAAGAGCCACTTATATCATTAATTGTTATTTAATCTTCGGAGGTAGCCTTCTTCGGTACGTTTCTGGTATAAGGTTCCGTCGGTAGTGTTGTGATAGTTATAAAGCTATCTATATTTTGGATTGTGACAAGGAAACCTATAAATGGAGTGTTCGGTTGAAACCTAAGGTCTCCCCCGGCCCACTAGTTTCATAGCGTTGTCGCTGCGCGGGCGGCGGCGGCGCGGCGCAGGTAGCGCGCGGCAGCTGCGCGGCGGAATGCGCACCTGCGCGCATCTCCGCGCGGCAGATGCGCGCGCCCGGACGACTCGACCTTATTCACGCTCTATACATCCCTTTATACTCGCTGATTCTTTTAAACGTCGCAGATTGTATTTTCCTATTCGTGAACCTATTGAATGTTTTCTATTGTATGGTACGATAAGCGTTGCTTTGAAAGCCTCAGGTGGAATACTTCATCTAACATCCTTTTGAAACTGGGCACTTAAACATTATTAAAATTGTTCATATTTATAGTATTCATGATGCATTTTAATGATCGTTAAATATTCTTTGACTTTACATATGATTTGATGTTTTGATAATAAGCAATAAAGTAAGTTATTCATTTATTACGTGTGGTCTCGAGGGGATGGCGATCGAGTCTAATCTCATCCGATCTCACATAGGGGGAAGGCGGTGTTGGCTTAATATCATGTATTTATATTTTTTACAGGAAACTGTGTAAACTATTTTAAATTAAGAAAAACTTTATTATCTTCGAAATATGTTAAATGTTACTACATCTCACCAAGGGTGCAGAGGGAGTCGAAAAATTGCTAAAATCACCTCACGTAATTAATGGACGCCCTTGGTGTTACTTAATTCGATTACCTACTTGGTATTCATCTGAGTTCTCATCCGATTCATTTTACCCGAGTATTATACAGTTCCCAAGTTTTCCCTATACTTCATCGGCACTTAGCCTCCAGAACTCGCATTGTTATCAATGATAACTTGTCCAGGCGGGGGCTCACAAATGTTCGTCCACCATTTTTTCTAGTTAACACTGATGACCTTTGAACTTTGGGAATTGTGAGAGTTGAATGCGATGGTGGACATTACACTGGTGCGGTACTGCAATATGCGAAATCGGAAGCCCCGCGGAGTGCGCGCGGCGGGAGGGGGAGGGGGCCGCGCTCACATAAATAGTGCGCGCGCGCCGTCGGCCGTCAGTCGCGCGCTGCGCTCGATCGTGTTGGATGTGAATGTCAGGTGTCCCATTTGTCCCGTACTAGTGTGTGCTAACGAGTTACGAATACTGTCATTTTTGTAAAATGATCATCTGTTTGTCGGGATTTGTGATTGCGGGGTAGGTAACATTTATAAGTTAATCTTATTATCATTCAGTTTCTTTTTTTAAATAGGTAGTTTGATTCATTTAAAGGTAGCGGTGTCCAAAAATTTATGTACTCGTACGTTGAAGATGTAAATATATTTTTATAAACACTTTATCAGTTAGCTCTTTTGCTCACAGCCTTCAAGAGTTACATTAACTTACTTGCGGTTTCAAGTTAATTCGTTATACATAATTATTTATTTTAGTTTTTGAGCTCTGATACTAATTTCTGCGTTTCTTGTCATCGTTTAAAACCTCGCATACTATTTTTTAACTGAAATATTAATAAGACTTTACATTTATTTTACAGAACTTCTCCCACATCATTGCCGGCCATCTCGCGAAACGATATAGTAAGTGTCACATATTTCTTTTTATTTTTTTAGCTATTCTTAATTAAAAATGTAATAGAAGTGTATATAAAAGAAATTAAAATATATTCTGAATTTGACCTATATTTCATTTAAAATTACAAAATAAACATGTACCTAATTTAACAACTCGTGTGTGTGTGTGTGCAGAGCGCGTTGTGCAAGCCCGCCTACTCGCCTCACCACCACCAGCTGCTGCAGCACTTCGCTCCGCCGCACAGAGGTGACTTCACTCTTACTTACTCGTCTATTCCTTCCCCCGTCACAGGGCTCAGTCTTGAAAATGCATACTTGACATATTAAATTTGTGTATTACTATGACTGTAATGAATACATTTTTATTTTTACTTCTAAACTTTAAACTATAATGATTTTAAAATAATATAAATACATATGTCTCGGTTTTGATGGCACTCGTCCGATTTTTGTCATCTAATTAATGGTTTGTCGGCAGCAGCCGGGCGCTGCAGCAGCAGCTCGGAGTCCGTGTCGAGCCACAGCGCGTCGCCGCCCCTGCGACCCACGTCAGTACACCCCACACTTATTACAATATTTCTCATAATATCAAAATCTCAAAATAATAGTATAAGTCGATCCGTGCACTTCACGAACGCTCAGAACCGAGGACATCTGCTCAAACCGATCACGTCATTCCTCCGAGATAAGACTCACTGTCCGACACCATGTCACGTGCGCTAACGTATCGCTGGATGCAGGCGGGTGCGCACGCTGTACGCGTGCCTCGGCGAGAGCGACGGCGAGCTGTCGTTCGAGCCGAACCAGATCATCACGCACGTGGCGCCGTCGGCGGAGCCCGGCTGGCTGCGCGGCACGCTCAACGGCAAGAGCGGCCTCGTGCCCGAGAACTACGTGGAGCCGCTGCCCTAGGCCTCCGCCCGCCGACCGCACCAAATACCATATCGTTGTAGTCTTACGTTGTTGATTATTTTGTACCTATCTGTATATTTTGTATATTGTACATAAGAGTTGTTGCTATTTTAACTATTTATATTAATTATATTTTGTTGTGAATTTTGTACCAAATATACTGTAATGTATTATGCGATGTCCCCTTCGAGGATTTGTATTATAAAAAAATATACTATAAATACTATGAATGATTTCGGCCTTTTATTTCTCGAATCTTTTAAATCGTGAAAGGGGGTCTCTATAAATCTATAGATTTATACGGACTGATTGAAATGATATGATTAACCCTTTAACCGCTTATGTCGCATTTATGGGACGAAAATTTTGGGGCCCATTTCGCCTGAGTCGCATATATAGGACCAAATAGCATAGGTCGTTTAATTAGCTTTTTTATTTAAATATGCTGTATTATATTCAAAAGATTTTTTAACCTGAACTTTCGTTCAGGTTAAAAAATCTTTGTATCGACTTCGAAAAAATTAACTATTGCACATCTCTCTTTGGAGTAGGTATTTATTTTTCGATTCAGTATGCCGGGCGCTGGGGGCACGACAAGTGATATAAAGTCGAGCGGTTAATGGCAAAGCTATTCACTTCTTACGTAAAATTAAATTACACCTAAAGTTATTGACCACTGAGACCACTGGGAAATGAATAGTTCCGAATAGGCCTGCGAGATTCCTGCCTCTGAAGGCAAACTACGAGAGAATTATTTTATAATATATTAATTTTAAGCATTAGGCAAAGGCATTAGGATAAAATCTAAAAATAGTTTGTTCCAAGATAGTTAAATAAATATAATTTAACAAGATTAGGTCAATCAACGAAGTTGCAGACCATAGTATATGATAATAAGACTTGACGTATAAATATAACTATACTAGTAGACCCATGTCCACATCGTCGGGCATTAAAAAATTTTTGGTGTGGTTCTCTGTAATAAATGTTAGGGTTTATTACCCAACTGCTAAAAGGAGGTTTATGTTTTGACCGCGTATGTATGTACATATGTATCAATCTTGTTCCGTACCATTATCTATAAAGAAAAACGGCAAAAAATCATATTTGTTGTATGGGAGCCCCCTTTAATATTTATTTTATTTTTTATATTTCATTATTTATTTTAAAAATTAAGATATAACTAAACATTCTGTGAATATTCCAAGCGTCTACCTGTTGCCGTTATTTGGCTAGTTTTTACGTTTATGAAACCTGTACTTTTTATTTCATTTCTCAAATTAACTTATCTTCCTTACTTTATACACTATTCATATATATATATATATTGCTGTATTTATATATTAAATTAAGTTTATTGCTAAAAACTAGCGAAGTAAAATTTTAAACTTGAATATATTCTAAATTAAATAAATGATTTGTATAAATAAATTATCTGTTAAATTTTTAACAGAGTTAAATTATTAAGTGAAAACGTTGTTGTCGTAGCAATACAAGAAATTGTATTTTTAATTCATTTAAAGACTATGTTTTCTTGTACCTTTAAATTTCAGAATAAAATACCGAACTTGGTACCTATTTAGATATTAATTATTTTGTAGACTAAGTTGACAGTAATGAACTTGGCTTTTTTATATTTATGTATAGGATATCATTGCTTTTTGTACAGAAATTATTACGTCTGTAGGGTTACCACTGTAGGGCGAGTGGTTAGGTACCCTACTGACTCCTGTATGGTCTAGTGGCGGTTAAATAAAACTAGCGATTTTCAGAAGGCTGAGTAGCTGAACTTGAATGGAATTTGGAATGATTTATTGACAAAAGGCACCTTATATTTATATACCCGGCTACAATTTCGTTCGACCAATAATAACTTAATTAATTTAAGAAACCAATAAAATAACAAATTTCCACCAATAAAAGTTATGTACACAAATAAATAGCGAAGTAAATTAGTATCTAAATAAAATATAAATATTAATTACGGTAGTTACAAGAAATGTTAGAATGAAATAGAAATGTAGGCTGTCTCGCTGGTGACTGCACTGGTCGCGCGGTCGTCTCCTGCTGGCTTGCTCGAGGCTATAAATATAGCGCGGTCGCGAACGCGCGCATTCTCATGATATCCCCGCGGCAGGGGGGGCATTGCTCGCCCTTTACGCGGACGACGCGGCGTTTGTGACTACGTCGCTCAACAGTGCACACGCCGCGTTGAAGATGCAGCGCGCACTCAATGCTCTCCCCGAATGGTTCGCGAAGTGGAGGTTGTCGGTGAACGTGGAGAAAACACAAGCCCTCAGGCTGGGGGGCAGTTCACCTAACGACCCCACTCTGAAGTTCAACGGAATAGACATCCAGTAGCCCACCCGGGCCAAGTACCTGGGTGTGACCCTGGACCACCGGCTCAGCATGAAGCCCCACATAGATGCCGTCACCGCATCGGCGAGGTCGGCATGCTTCCTCCTGCGTCCAGTGCTCTCCTCGAGTCTCCCCCTGGGATTGAAGAGGACCGTGTACAAGCAGTACATCCGCTCCCGCCTGACGTACGCGGCGCCGGCCTGGTACGCGCTGGCGAGTGAACCACAACGCAAACGCTTGCGTGTGATTCAGTCGCGAGCGCTACGCCAAATAGCCGACGCGCCGTGGTGCGTCAGGAACACGGTCCTCCAGAGGGACTTACGAGTTGAGGGCCTGGACGACTTTATATGCCGCCTCGCCACAAGGATGTTCGAGCGTGTCGATGCGTCGCGATTCCCGCATCTGCAGGATCTGGCGCCGCACCACGCTCGACCTCCTGACCGCAAGGCGTTCCCGCGCGACCTTCTGGCGCGGGACACGCCAGCGGACCCCCGGGCTTCTTGCTGAGCCCAGCCCCATAGCTTGCCTGCACACCCCACACGACACACCACACACTACACACACAACACTCTACACATAGTTTTAAATTTATATTTTTTTCTGTTTAACTTTTATTTTCTTTTCGAATTGTATTCATTTCTATTTACTATTTAAAATTCCAAATTATTGTTACTACTTCTTTTTCTTTCATGATTTATTAAGTTATGTATTAATCTGTTTTTATTTGTTGTCACTTTATTTTAATTTAATTTTAATTATTTTTCTTTCATTTTTTTATTGTATAATTCTTTAATTTGAGACTGTGTCCGTTGTGTGTACTATTAAGTGATATTATGTAATGTATGTAGTGTAAGTCCCCGGCTAAGCCCAGCCACACTCTGTAATGGTAGGTCAGGTGAGGGAAAAAAAATATATATTTATATTTCTATTGATTTATACCTAAAATATGTGTTATAAAAAATAAAAAAAAATGACCCCGCCTGACCTACCAACCCCATGACCTTCTCGTATTGACGGGAAGCGGAAGCACCCCATACCCAGAAGGCATGGCCTTAAAGGTGTTTTCCCCGCAGGGTCCACAAGAGGACCCCGCGAGAAGAAATTTCCTAGCGCGCGCATTCTCGGATCGGCGGCGGCGACGTGTGGACATCTCTCAGCGGCGGCGAGTGCTCCAGCAAAGCGGCGGCGAGTTCCGGCAATGATGCTGCGTGTTGAAGATAATCCATGCCGAAGATAACTCGACGACGATGCAGTTGTTTCTTGTTTCGAAAACAGCGTCAAATTACTCTGAACATCTTCGGATGGTTTCGGAAGAACTCGAAATATCATTGTAACCATAGCCGGGGTAGTTTCATAATAAATGTTTAGGTCGGTACTTGATATACAGTCATTGTCACCATAGCCGGGGGTAGTATCAAAATAAATATTTGGTGCGGTACTTGCTACATTATCAATGTCACGGTAGCCGGGGGTAGTAATATAATAAATTTATGTGCGGTACTTGCACTGCCGCTACACGTCTATTCAAATGTATGTATAATGTATAAATAGCTGTTTTTTCCTTTGTAAGCCTAAGCAGCCTCAGAGGTTTTAATAAATATACCAAGTTTCATGTATTTAGCTTAAGTAGAATTTTAGTTGTTAACCCTGTGGCCGCATTGCCTTTAATCGCTTGTCGTGCCCCCATCACCCGGCATCGTGAATCGAAAAATAAATACCTACACCAAAGAGGGATGTGCAACACCTAACTTATCAAGGTCGATATTTCGTTCGTCGATATCGTAATACTGATATTTACGTGTGTAATTAACTAACATCTATATAAATACTATTGACCCTACGAAATTATTAAACATTTTAAGGCGGGTAATCTTATATAACAATGAGTTTCTTTGAACGATTTATTAATTAGTATTTCAGCAATTATCAACTTCTTTGCGTACAGTTAAAACAATAAAAACATATACTTCGCCATTCTTTTTACTCAGTAAAAAGTAATAAGTTAATACGTGCCTTCTTTATCCCAGCAACGACAACAGACAACAACATGCAAATAAAAAAATATTATAACTCTTAAGTGCAAGTTATAATAAATTTCAATTCCAATATTTATCCATACCTGGATATAAAACGACGAGTATAACCACAGGAAAATGCTAGATTTTATTAAAAATAGAAAATTCTATTTATATTAAAATTTGTATCGATAATTCTTGGTATATGCCCCATCCCTCATGTCGCAATTTGGCGACATGGGCGTTGCACATCAATGCAATTTTCCTAAAATTATGCTCATAAATTCATCTTATTTTGGATATTAATGTAAGAATTTCTAATTTAAAGACTTTTTTAAAACTGTTTATGATTGCTTAAATAACTAATTACCTATTTAAAATTCGCTGTATTCTATTAAATATATATATACAATATATATTATATACAGCGAATTTAAATAAAATAAACAAATTAAACGACCTGTGGTGTTTGGTTGCATATATGTGACTCAGGCGAAACGAGCCCGAAAATATTTGTCCTATGAGTGCGACATAAGCGGTTAAAGGGTTAAGGAGTCAAAAGTGGTTCTAAATGGTTCCTGTAAATAACAAATGCGTTGCTTTGTTGCCAGAGAACTTGGAAAAGAATCACGTTTGTTGCATGGGAACACCATTTAATATTTATTTTATTCTGCATTTAGTATATGTTGTTATAGCGGCAACTGAAATACATCATCCGTAAAAAGATTTAACTGTCTGCCTATCACGGTTCCCTACCTATGTCAGACGGATGGACAACGGAGACTTAGTAAAAGGGTCCCGTTTTTACCCTTTGGTTACGGTACTCTAAAAGCATCTAACAGAAGAACCACCCAACAGATTACGACATGGTCGCGGTTACATACCTATACTATATACCCAGTAGTTTAGGAGTCCATAGCGGACAAACAACGTGGCACGAAATTTGTATAGATATAAGCTATCCTATCTTTCAAGCAAATTGCACTCGGTATGCATATTTCATTTAAATCGGTTTAGTAGTTTATCGCGGACAAACAACGTGACACACATCTATTTTTGGCAAAGGGATGTGCCCTTTTGTTTTAAATGCTTATATATAGAAGTAACAAACTATTAAAAAAGGACAAACTATCCCCGCATCTATTAACATATTTTTAGTCGGCAGAATATTACTCTGTTTTTTTTCAACCGCCTTGTGCAACGTCGCATTAATAAAATACGCCAAAGAGTAGATACGAGATTAAAAGTTAGAAAAATAAAATAATGCACGGAACCACTACTACACTAAGCTTGTTTACTATCGATGAGACAGAAGTCGGAATTTGAAGGACACACTAAAATAATGAATTAAATCATACCACTTATACAATGTTATTATGATAAGAAATAGACATTTCTTGTTTGTTTTTAAAAAATGTATCATAAATATGTACTGTTAGATTATTTATAGCAGTTAGCAGGTTTTCACTCTGCTTAAGGCACGTTAAGCTAACCTTGCTTAGAGCATACTGCACCTTTTAGCTTTACACCTGCACCCTGTGGACGAAATATACTCAAAGAACGTATGGAGCCCTGCATGTTCAATATAATGATGCGTTCAGGATGCTGATGGGATTGCCACGCTTCTGCAGTGCACCATGTATGTTCGCACAGGCTCGTATACCATGTTTTTGGACCACTTTGCGGTTGCGAGCTGCTTCACTTGTGCAGAGGGTGCGTGCCAGTCCCAACTACACCCTAAAAATGATAGCAGGCAGACTAGACTGTCCATACTTATCGCACTGCTGTGGGCTACATGCTCCCAGCAGCTGTATACTATTTTAATAATTATAGTTTTACGTTTACTAACAATGACATTAAGCCTTACTAACAAATAGATTAGATTGTCACGTAGGTAATAAACTAACATAGGTATAAGGAATTGTTTAATTACTAACAAAGTTATGGACTGAATGTCAAAAATAAATGAATTATTATATTATTAAAGTGCCTATTATAATTGTTGTCAAAAGAGGGATTAAAATAGGAATCAGTGTGAAGAAAGCTAATGTAGAGCGATTTGGCGATCTCAAAATGTTAAGCGGTGAAATAAAAGTTCAGAAAAGCGAAGCACCATATAATAAACTCAAACAGCTTACAACATATATTTTAAACATGTAATGGTTTAATATGTGTAACATGGATTACATCTTGCGACTCGCAGTGTGGATCATGCGCGAATCATTTAAATCTGAATGTATTTAAAGATTGTTGTTGATTGCAAAAAATAAATTACAGGTCGTCGCTATAATCCACATTACTTGAAAAATAATATTAATTTATCTGATTAGTAAGCATAAAAATATGCATATTAGCATATCGTCATATTGTTTCACAAAATCTTTCTTGATCAACTTTCAACTAGGCCCGGTACAAGATGTTTAAACATTACCAATCGTTTAAAACGAACACTGTCACATTCTGAATTCTGTACATCCAGTAATTTCACAACTCTAACTTCTACGATCAACGCGAACTCGGATAAATCAACTCGGGACGTCACATCGCAGTCCAATCGCATCGTAATTCACCGGCTCCCTCGAACGGAGAGCTTCGTAAACATGTCGAGTCTCGTCCGCGTGTCGGGCGACGAGAGCGCGTCGAGCGCATTAGCTGCGCTCCGCCGGGGCCTCGTCCTCCTCGCGGTCCAGCAGCCGGCGCACGCGGCTGATGTCCGCCAGCGCGGGC
>MOOZ01004841.1:73935-89447 GCA_002930495.1 Cecropterus lyciades | reverse complement strand
ATCTTTTCCTGTGTGTGCAAATTACAATTTTAACATCGATCGAAGTCTACGAACGGGAGGACCCCATTTATAAAATAGCGACGCGAGCGACTCGCCATTGCGTCTAAATTTGATGGAGCTAAGAAATTTGTCATTACATGACAGTAACTATGATTTTTTATAGTTGGCCTTCGAAGGAGCATGGCCTTAAATGGTCGACCCTTCTTATAATTGTAATTATAAATTAGTCCGTTTCCTCAAAACAATTATTCTTTACGTTTTCACTCATCGTTGCAATGTCGACCGAAAACGAAAACATACATGTGCAATGTATGTTGCAATGTCTGGGCAAAAACAAATAAATTTTGCTTTGAGAAAACGTAATAAACTCGTACTAAGGGCACAGGTGAACCCTTTAGAAAAAGAAAAAGAAAAAGAAATACTTTATTGTACCATAAAAATTGTACAGTAGATACAAGCATTGTTGAGTGCATTAGAATATTCTACCAGAATGACATTTTTTGACCTAGTATCCGCTTTAAGAAAAAAATTGTGTTATGGATATCAGTAGCTTATTCCTTATAACACTTTTATATAGTTGCATTGCATCGGATTTATTTATTTAGACACACCAACAGCGTAACATATACTACATCACAAACAAATCTGAAACATCTAAGTCTTAAACACTATACATATTAGTGCCACTTACAGACGTGTACAACATGCACTTAATCTATATATATCACATTTACATATATATATTAATGATTTAAATCTAATTGTGGTTTTAATTAATTAGTATAGGTACAATAGACAATAGAGAATATAGAGAAAAACACTTACGACACACATTTAATCGGGAATTTTATTAAACAAGAGTGCACGAAACTGGCAGAGTTTAAGGGAGAAAATATCTTTAGGTTCGTTAGTGAGCCATGTATTAAATGTGCGACACATGCGAGGTATCGGCGAATTTTTTCCAAATACATTAGTACGGAAAGGTGGTTGAAACAGAAATAGGGTGTTCGGATCGTTCTGTAGGTACAAATCTAAATATAAGTTATGATTCGTTTATCTAAGTAAGTCTGCGTATAAATGAGAATGCAAGTGTGATTGTACGGAAGAGGATAAGAGTGATTTTATGAAAATTTTATTAAGCTTTCCGTTTCATCGTAGGTTTTTGTTTGTAACCATTTAAAGATTTCTTTTTTACAAAGTTGTCTGCACAGAGAATATATTTTAGACTCCTGAGCCAACACTGCCATACCTATTTCTGCCTAATAAAAGCAGTGTAAAATGTAATGCAACTCAGTGGACGATTTTTGATCGGGTGAGGTATATGGAGTTACAGATCAAGTTTAAAGTCCATTCTTTGGATATGCTTATAAAATTTTTGGTTGCCAGTTCACTTATATATGAGGCGATTATGTTAGTCCTCGTGAGTAGCAACCTCTGTGGTCGACTTGGTCGAAGCCTCTGTATAGGTAGTTGCTTACAGATGTCCATGACGGCGACCGCTTACCAACAGGTAGACTAAATGCTCGTTTGCTACTTAAATCTAATAAAAAAGGTTTTCTAAGTGTTTATTATTTGTAGTGTCTGCGTCATGATCTATTCAATTCCACTTTAAAAAAAGACTTAAAAATCTATACCAATATAAAATTTGGTTAAGGAGCAATTCTTCAAAGGATAGTTTTAAGCTCAACTCCCTATATTTTAATAACATTGAGAAGGGCCTCTCCCTCAAAGCGAGCAATCATGCGTTTACAAAAGTCCTTCGAACACCCTTCGACGGCATTTCTTTCTATAATTTTCTCACCCCGGGCGTCGAGAAAAAATGCAAAGGACCTAAAAGGTTTTCCGCTTTCCTATTGCAATTCTTATTCAAATTCAAGTTTGGAAATAGGAGTGATGTTCCTTTTAGTTAAGTTTCGGATTAAATTAGCTAACTTCCTAAATTAGTTAACGTATTGCGTATAAATAAATAAAATTTACTGTCTTTAATATTGTAATGACTGTTTTTTCAACATTTTCATTTTACTGAAATAATAAATTCAACAAATTGTACAGTTTCTCTGTTGCTTTCTCTACCTACGTGAGTAACTACTGAATGATAACCGCGTCGGCACAATACCACACCTGTTTCTGCCGTATAACAGAAGTGTTAAGCGCTGTTGTGCTTCAGTTCAACCATGCGTTCAACATGATAACGGAGAAACATTTATATGTGGTTTTTCAACTTAATTGTTTGGGACAGCAACGTAGGTTTCTATTCATATCTTTTTGATTACATAAACCCTTTCTACACTCATATCCCCACAGTAGGATTTTCTCCGGTGTCGTGGGTGCCAGAACAGCAATCTAAACACATCATTCAGACGTCTGTCTGGTTGACAATCGAACCCGGGACCCACTGCGTGACAACCCGCTATGGTGACCGCTCCGCCACGCGGATAGTCGAATTGATTACAGATGTCTATGGGCGTTAATGAATGAATGAATCACATAATATCAGGTGGATTGTATGATTGTTTGCTACTCTTATATATAAAACAGGCTTCTCAATTTATGTCGACAGTGATACGAGCTGCTTCTAATTTTAAGGAAAGTAGCAACAATAGTTAATATGAGTTGTCATGTTACTACTCTGAGAAAGCAATTTTGGTCTTTTGTAACATTTAGGGTCGGTTACAAACATAAAGGAGCGGTAGTGGCCACTTGATACTAAATATATGTATATGTTGCATTTGGTGCTAAAGTTTCATAAAGTAAATATTGCGACGCCACAAATTATAGAGATTAAATAGACCGTTGATCCGACGCTAAGGTCCTTAATTAGTAAGAATGTTCACATTGTAGAACTGAAACTAAAAAATTGTTTTCACTTTTTTAAAGTAACGAGAAATCTGAAGAACCATATATCACAGAGCTGTTAAAACTAATAGCTAACCCTTTATTCAAATAAGAGAGTACAAAGTATACTCGACCGTATCTAAAATATAAGGTGATTTCACGCCATTATAATGATCCCTTATGACCTTTGAAAGCAGTCTCATTGATTTATAACACTAACACATCCCGGCTGAATCCATTTGCAATGCGGTCCCTCAACTATTCCAAATAAAAGGAATTCCTCGTATAAAAGGGAAACCTGGGGAAAGGAAATAAAAAATATAATAATTCAAAATGGCGTCTGGCCACTTAATAACTGGCTGACACCATTGGGAAATATAATTTAATTTTTCTTTGCTTGTTGTCCCGTTCTTCTCTACCTAACTTGTGATGTTTTGTCCCGGTCTAATATTTCCACAGCTCACTTCCCCCACTTCCCCCTTCCTCAGCTTCCGTTTGTTCGGGTGGCCCCGTGTCACCCAATGTTCTGGACGAGAATTATTTGCGATATTGTGTATTAGATGATTTGTGTATACGAACGTACGCGGATGGAATTTATTGCGCTATTAGATGTACATTACTGACAATGATACAGATAAAACATTTTCCTTTCTGTGTTTCAAGCCTTATTTGGATGAATTGATTTCTGCGATGATGCTGCGATGTTCATCCATTGAACTAGACCTTCACTAGTCGTGTTCAAGCTTAGTTTGTATATGATATAATTAATTATTTTCTACACGAACACAGAAAAACTTATTAAGCCTAACTTTGATATTTACGGAACCCAAAATTACCTTGTCTTGTAACTCCTTGAAAGTTAACCATATTACCAAAATATCCATTCTCAGGACTTTCAAGGTTATATTGTTTTTACAACCAGTTACCTAAAATAAATACACACGATTAGCGCCAGCATTATGCCACTGCAATTATATTAAACGTCAGAGCAACCAAAATTGTAGACGTTATATCTGCCGTAACTAAACGTAAGCAGACACTACTACTGCTGTTGACGTTTTAATTGCATAAAAAGCTGTCATTGCAGTTTCGCTTAACGTGATGTGCCTCAGAATTGCGGCAGCAATGACGTGTTGTAGCTGCAAACGTCATTGCTGCCGCAACAGATGTTGCCGTCGTCATACCCGCAATTGCCTCTACCATTTATTTGCTATGCAATTAGTATCTAATTACAATATCGACGCATGCATTAGAATTTCGATACCCGATCAGGCTTAAGTAATTAGAAAAGATATCGTTCCTGATATTGTGTCCATAGTACCTACAGCTGAAAGCACATTGTATAAAGGTATAGTGTTACCATTTTTAAATGATCATGTTGTTTTGTTCATGTCAGAATAGAAAATATGCTTGAAAGTTTGCCATTTGATTCTCGTATGTTCTGATCTGTAGGTAATTGATCAACATAGTGCATCAATGCGTCCATAGCTTCAATTCACTTCTATTAAATACATTGGTGACGTCTTATTTGTCCAATACCAGTTTTGATTTATTTATGTTAAAAGCATAAACCTAAAACTTCTAATCCTTAACGGAAAAAAACTATATTTACGGGGTCGCTGGGGGCCAGGTGTGAGAATAATATTCTAATGTCGGTAGGAGCGACCCGCCATCCATAATAATAACCCTTCCCGCCCCCCACACGAAGATAACATAAAACACCCGCACAATGTACAAATGGACAAGTTTTTAGTTTAATATCTACTCTACTTTAGTAACCCCGGTTTTCAACCACTAACTCTTTAAGATGACATGCGATATGTTATGTATTAAAGACCAACATAAAATGATATTTGTACATTACTTGTACGACACAAGGTAAAATAATCGTAAAATATTTATTAGATATCTATACGTAATAGGGACTTGTCTTAGTACTTAAATCAAATACTATAAAGGTAGCATTTATTTTAAAACATTTTCATGATATAATATTTAATGATATATTTATTTAATCATAATTGCATGATTTTTTCACGCCAATAGGAAGAAATGAATGAATTTATTAAAATCATTTCATCTTGTTTACACAACAGAAAACATTTACAGGCGTTACAGTGTAAAAAGCGACATCTATCAACTAGCTCCAAAATCTTTGAGAGTTCATGATCGGCGCCATACTTTTCTTGGTAGATGGAATGATAACATGCCAACTAGTTCCTATTTTACGTCATAGATGTCGCTAGTGTGTCAGCATGTATTATACTTTAAGCTGTTTGTGATAGATGGCACTGTTATTTTTATTTTTCTTACAGTATTATATCAAGATGTCAGAGGCGTGTTTTGTGTATATGTAAACAGGAATATTATAGTATTCTTAGTATGCTCTATCGTATCGTACTTAGTTTATTTGTACAGTAATTTATCTACGTTATTATTTGCATTTCTATTAAATAAACAGAACAAGCACATTATCTTGCAGACACTCACTTGACTTCTACGTATCCGACATTATTGCTTTAATGCTGAGTTATAATGTTATACATAAATAATAATATTATAGTAATAATCATTAATTTAATACCTGTACTACTTTGTTTTTAAGTCGATTTCTAGAAAAACTGAGGTAATATGTTGTATACTTACAAATTATATTATTTCCGTATATTTCTCCGATGCGCAACGCAAGCGGTTAATAAAAATTACGGCTTAAAGACGAGAGTAATTAATGTTGAAACTGCTCTTGGAATAACCTAACTTTCTTTGCGATATTCTGATTTGAAGAGAATGTTTTGTAGTTATTTGAAGGGGCTTAATATGTTTCTTGAATAAGAAATATTTTTACCTTTTTTTGTAAAATTAGCTACAAATATTCGTTACCTAAGTCATGAATATCAAAAGTAACAGATTTAAAGTGGTAAATACTGCATCGGCAGATAGTTATCTACAATTTAATGGACAAATTTTAATAATTTTCTACAATGTACCATTTATATGTATCCTGCATCCAATATCGAGATACATCGAGATAAAACTTTTTCTTTTCTAAAGAATACTGGAGACAACAAAATTTATCCTCATAACGCATATTTGCAGAAAGATTGAGGAGAAATCCATTTTTATCTGTTGATGTTGTGTTATAGGAATAGAAGCAGATAACAATATGTTATTTGCAACAACACGTTGAACGAGTCGCACTAACTTATAATTTTAAATTAAATAGTTAAACTTTATTCTAATGAAAATGCGGAACGTTACAGCTCCAGTGTCTCCTATTTATTTTAATGTGGCAGAATATTGCTTGTTTGGGATAACTCTTGGCGTGATTATAGGTATAATATTGTATTTCAATGTTGTGAACAGAAAGTACAATACGGTATCTGGATTCCTTTTTGGCGGCAAAAATATGTCTGTGTTGACTATTTCACTGGCTCTCATTGCAAGGTGAGTATTTTTAATTTAATCTGTAGAAATTAACTCTTCAATAACTGTGTGTACACAAAATCGTATGTGTAGTCTGCCCTCTTAATACGCAAGTACAACAGGCAAATTAGAATATACAATATTTATCAAAATTGTGTAAACTGTATAGTAATTAAGTCCTTAGAGAAAGAACCATTTTTTGAAACGTTTGTGTGTTCAATTTCTTAGTTGCCCAAACAAACAATCATTGTAAAGTAATTTGCTGTTCTATCTAGTTTTATCTATTGAATATCATGATACTTATACATCTGTTCCATGTATTACTGCTATCTTTCAGTCATTTAACCAGTATAACATTACTTGGAGTTCCCGTTGAGATTTACCTTCGAGGAACGCAGTACTGGGCGTCAGCGTTGTCCCTTATCATAGTTACCTTTCTCACAGCTGTTATTTATTTACCAGGTAAGTTATTTAGATTACTTTCATGATATCACCTTCAATATAAGGATCAGTTTACACCGACATATTAATTTATCAAACTTTTTGTGTGGTTACATTGGTAGGTACTGCAAATGCAACTTTTGGAAGAGGCTGAGAAGGCGAAATATTTAATAATCCAGTAACATAATTATTTGAAAAATATATTATTCCTAGGAAAATCCTCAGAACCAGTCTCATTATTAAAATGAGATAATCAGCAATCACTGATTTTTTTAGTATTTTTGTTTTATCTCTTTCAGTATTTCACAAACTGCAACTGTCATCAAGTTTTGAATATCTAGAAATCAGATTTTCAACGCATACTCGAACGATTGCCGCTGTACTATTTGTTGTCAGCAAATTAATGCTACTGCCGATAGTACCTTATGTACCGCTTCTAGCATTCCGATTAGGTACGTTATTTCTTGTACACAACCTGTTTCTCAATCTCTGTTTGTCTACGTTTTACAACGACGAAAATCATTATTTAATCAATTCTAAGCACCTATTTCTAGCGTGCAGTAATTCTTGCAGGTGGAAGGGTATGGTTATCGGGTCACTTATATGAGGCGACCATCTTAGTCCTCAGGAATAACATCGCATCTGTGATCGACGTTAGATAGAACCTCTATTCTATATGAAATTGTTTACACATGTCTATGGGCGGTAGTAACCACTTACTATCTCATTTGCTACTTCAGTCTAATAAAATAAAAACTCAGGAAACCTGGTTGAAAGCATATTTTCAAAGGATTCCTATAAATTCTATTCCTCTTTATAGTTTGATGCCTGTACATACAGTTTAAGTTTTAACTACTTTCAAACATCATATCTTAAAATTGATAGCGTTTTACTCATACAATACTGAGCTTTAAAGTCTAACTGTACAATTTGTAAAACCTCTACATAAACTTATAAAATCAATCCATCTCTTGAGTTCTTGTATATAGGTACATTTCTTTATTTTAATTATAATGATTCAATAACTGTGTAAATATGATTAATTATGTCATTAAAATGTTAGGTAAAACGTGCTATTAAAATGTAAATGACACGCGACTGATTTGACTGTTTACACATTGCGTACATCTGATGCCTTTGTTCTGTCTGTGACATAATCTTGGTTGTTTAATGAAGAGAAATAAGGATATACTTCAAACATAATGATAACAAAACGTTGCGTATGTCAATAAAACGTGGTGAAGTGAAAATCATGTTTGCTATTACAATACCTACTCCATATAAATTTGTTAACAGCGTTACTACTGCAGAAAGAATGTATTATTTTCTTTAGATTTTTTATTTTCTATAGAGTTTTTGTCAGTTATTATTATTATCATCCCATTACTCTGTTTATATGATTCTTTTAAAATGTAAACGGTTTAGATTAAAGTCTGACATACCGACCAAGTATAAGTTGGTAGATTCAACACATCTTTTGGAATTGTTTTTGGCCTGTGGTGATTAAAATCTGATTTATATTTGCAATTTTCATTCTCATATTCCAGTTACAAATCCATTCGCTGGCCGTATCACTGCAGTGATTTGCGTAGCCTGCGCCACTTTCAGTGCAATTGGTGGCTTACGAGCCATAGTCAGTATTGGTTTAGTTACGTCGTTTCTGGCGCTAGCTGGGACTGCATTGCCGAGTGGACTGGCTATACTACCCATGGGTTTTAAGAGGATGTGGGAAATCAACAGTCATGGTGGACGACTTGTTCTTTATGAGTGAGTTTGTAATTATTTACCTTTTCAAAACAAGTCATGAAAGATTTAAGTTAAATTACAAGTAAATCTTATGTAATTCTCACAAAACTCACGAAAAGAAACGAAGAAAGTCGCAAAAGTGCTCAAGAAAAAAATATAGAACATTACCCTCAAGTAATTTGAGGGTAGTTTGGGTTAAGTGTTTTTTCTTTTTTCAAGAAAATAGTGTAAACTGTCGATAAGTACCACTTTCGTTGTGTTATATAATAATCGCGTTACAGTCCAGATCCAGAACTAGCACATCACACATCGTTCTTCGCTGTGACACTAGCTCTCAGCACAAACTGGCTTTGGAAGATGGCTCTCAGTCAACTAACTCTGCAGAAACTTCTTGCTGTACCCACGATCAGTCAAGCGAGGATTTGTTTGGCTATATCTTGTATAGGAGTCATATTGATGAAACTTCTATCATGTTTCCTTGGGCTGGCTTTGTACGCCTGGTTTGCTGGATGTGATCCCTTACTGACAGGACAGATAAAGAAACACGAACAGGTACATCATACTTTATATTTATTTTAGCAGTTAGTTTAACCTTTTTTGAAGTCTTACCTAGTCTTAGCCTCCTTTTCGTCTTTATAAATATTCTTCCTAATAGTCTGTTTTGAAGGATGGATATACCCGAAATATAACTATTTCTCTGTATAAAATATATATTTTCTGTTCCTTTTGTTTATTATTATGAACATTGGACAACATATTAGTGTAAAATAAATTCATGACTTTAGGCGGAAATATTATACGATTAGCGAGTGTATTATTATTATAGGCGAATAACATTGTGTTATACCCATATAATTTATTTCACAATTTTCAGTTGGTGCCGCAATTTCTGAACAATTTATCGACGATGTTCCCAGGAATTTGTGGAATTTTTTTGATCTCAATATTTAGTGCAACTACAGGGTGAGTATTTTTTAATTGATATGCAAATAATTCATATTTTTTTCTTATAAATGTTTAAATTTTTGAAAAATCTTTTTAATTTCAGTTGTATTGCATCAATAATTAATTCAATATCAGGAGTGTTATTTGAAGAACTTATCAGACCATGGATGCCGCAGAATACAAGTGAATTAGCTTGCTGTAAAATTATGAAGGTAAAAAATGTTATCTTTACGTCTCTACGTGTCTAAATCAGTTTGATCATTTTTCTTAGTCGTAAAGTAAATTATTATCATGACCCGCGTTTTATACTACTTACAAATAACCTTACGATTGGCAAAATTTTAAAATATGTACATCTGTAACCAATATCATGTAGAACAGCGGTTTTGTCTGACATTCAGTCCGAAGCGTTGCTACAACCGAGGCCTAATTGGTCACCTTACACATGTGGTAATCACACCCATCTAACGAAACACAAGAAGTGTTTGACGCTAGAAATAGGTGTAACGATGGTACGTCCCCTGTCGAACAATTTATGTATTTTCAGCTTCTATGTATTGTTGTTGGATTTTACTGCGCTGGTGTCGTGTGGTCAGCGAAAGAACTAGACAGGCTGCAGCACGTAGCATCAGGGGTAACAGGTGTCACAGCTGGTACGTCGCTGGGACTTTTTACTCTGGGAATCGTCTTCTCAAGGGCTAATTGTTCAGTAAGTATCTCTACATATTTATATATCTATACTAAGGCACTTATGTAATATCTTAAAAAATTGAAAACGACTATATTTTATGCGTTTCATATATATAATTCATGTAATTGAAGCAATTAATTAATATAAAATATATTAAAATACATATGTATACTCATAATAACTTTTACTATATATAAATAAATATGGAAAATAGAACGTACATAATTGTAAAATGTTTCTGAAACTCACTCCGCCATCTAACGGACTTTTAGTGAACTAAATGCTTTTCAACGTACTGGTTTACTGTAGATCAGGATGTTTGTCTGCATCTTACAGAGTTTCTAATGGTCACGATAGATGTCATTTTTTACAATTTCTTGTTGTTCGCTACTTAGTTCTTAATTTTTCTTGACTGTTAAAATGTTATAATTGATTTATTAAATCTTAAAACAAAAATTTCCTTAGGATATAATTAAAATTTTTCAAAACGTTCTTATCCAAGATTCATTTTCTTTTTTTTTTTTGGTTTTGTTGGTTTTATGGTAACAACTGTCAAGCTTCATTGCAAACCAGCCAGTGAATAAAACAAAAAAGGAAATCCATCGAAAAAAGTAACATTTTAAAGCTTAAACAAGACTTTCTTCTCGACAAATTATTTATCAATATCCTATTGTATTAAATATACAAGTTATTTTGAAACTTTTTTTTAATTATTTTTTTTAAGATTTTCACCGATCGTCCTAATCTCACACACTGTTGTACCAAAATTTTAAACGTACTAATATCCTCAACTTAAACTTATTCAACTAATGTGCAATGTACCAAACAGTACAAAATAATACCCGGTCCCACTAAAAGCCATTCCCTTTAGGGCGCGCTGAGCGGTTGCCTTCTAAGCCTGCTTCTCTGCGGCTGGCTGCTTATCGGCGCTGAAAACGCGCTCGCCACCGGGGCATTGACCTTCCAGGGAAAGCCGCTTGTCGCTTCCGGATGCGGTAAAGCCAACTTCACGCACATTTTGGCAAACGTCACCACCGTTGTGCCTAATGCCGCGTGAGTATTGCTTAAATTTACTACAATAAATATAGTTAAACAATATATTGCAATAAATACAATAGATATTCATATAATTGTTTATTTGTACGTATCAATTTATTTTATAGATATCACGGTGAGAAGGAACTGAATGCGAATTTGTATTTTGTGAAAATAATAAAATTGGGGCATTTTGAGAATTTCTTAAAGCGCGCGGTTATTAAAGGGATGTAACATTTATGGTTTTTCTTTTCTAGCAAGAAATTGTCATTATTTATTTAGATAGACGATAGATTACGTTGTAAGAAGAATTTTCAAGTTATAATCAATTATCATCAATATACAATTTTTTGATTGTTCTTGTAACTTAATATTATTACCAGTATTATCCTATGTATATCAGTCCTATGATATTAAAACAATAACCCAAACGATATTCTTACAAATTTTGGCAACAGTGATAATATAAATAATCAACAGGACTATCATTGTATTTGCGTTGTGCTGTCTGATGTCGGTTTTTAATAGCACGAAATAATTAGGGACGAAATGGTCTTCCTGAGTAGCATGAACATTCCCTGTAGTCACAAACACCAAGCACGGTGACTATTTACAAAAAACATCATTAAGGGAGACCTGTAATGCCATCTTTTTGGAGTCCACTATCTCGAAAGGCTGGTTTGATAGATAACAATTGCCCGACGCTACGCAAGCACTGGTAGAGTAATTTTGCTGTGATTTACGCGCGCTGACGTAGCAATTTTAGGTGCTCGTTCCACGCACAGAAAAACAAACACAGGTATCTCCGCGATTCGTATGTGTCTATATACTTATCAGTAGAGATTATTTGGTCAACTGAACATTTTTTTATTACAATTTGACATCTATAATTAATTTTGAGCCGCATAGTAGTTCTAGCCGTCCCTGATTTGTACATAATATACCTAATTTATTTAGTAATATAATTCTACTCACTATTAAACTAAATAGGGCTTATAAAATCTCTTACTAAATTTTATTGATAATTTTATAGCCATAGAACTCCGTAACTGTTAGCAAAACTAGAGCATATCCGAAAACGATAAAAAAAAATCTATAAGTGCTGAGATTAAATTGTACGCATATATATGGTTTTCGCCCGGCTTTGCATGTAAGTGTCATTACATGTGTTTTTATATACTACATATTTTTTTTATAAATGTAAGTTTATTTGTTACGCTTTCACGCCATAGCTACTCGACCAATTATCATGAAACTTTGTACGCATATTTTTAGAGGTATTGAAAAAAAAACATAGCTTTTATAAAAACTTTTTATTAAAAAAAATGGCTGACATGATTGTCTGACAAAAATTTGAAAACGCAAGCGTAGCTGCGAGTAAAAACTAGTACTTATATAATTCCTTAAAAATCTTATATCCGCGACTGATACTATCAGATAATTCGAAATAATTTCTTACCCGTATGCGAAACCGTTACAATATTTTATATCCGTATCTATTTCCAAATCCACAATTTCATACTCAAAGCATTCCTTGTGTAGTTACAAAATGTAGCATAATGTAGGACTCCAGTGTAATTGTCACATAAAGTTGCGGTTAAATAAATCTCATACACGCTTTGGACAATAATGATTCCCCGGAGTGAAATGGGTGTCCATATCGTAAATATACGTGGTTTATACATGAAGCCATCACCACAAAATTAAATGCTAATTTTACTTGAAACTAATGTAATTATGTTCATCAATAAATATAGTCTATAGATAGTGTTTCATATTGGTAATAGATGGCGTTCTACGTTCACAATTACGAAATGTCAATATTTTGACATAGTTGCATCGATGCACATATTAACAAGAAATTAATAAGAAATCAAAAGACCCAATTGCTATAACTGAAATTAGCACTCGCGCTTTTTGTTTCCGTAATAAAATATTTAATTTTATGAATTTTTGAATTTTATGAATTGAATGTTTATGAATTGAATGAACATGTTATGAATTCTTGTCAAAATATGTAGTAACATAAAATTATTATAGTATATTTATTTTTGGAATGGTTAATTTACTTAAATTTGATACCCATATTGTCATGATAATAAATAAACTCGTCCCTTCCCCCCTTTTTACCCTTTAAGGTGCTATTTAAACATAAAAATAACCTATGTCACTCTGCAAACTAGGACAATTCCAATGACATGTCATATGTCACAATCCGTCAAGTCTTTTGTGCTGTAGCGCGTGCCAAAGAAATGGACAAACATAAATACTAACAAACAAATACATACATAGACGCGCTCGGATATTTAAATGAATCAGTTCGATAGTAATAGTCTTAAATTATTAACATTTTTTTATTTTATAAAAAGGTTAAAATAATTAAACGATGTTTCCATAATGAAAATTTTCAAGCTTGAAATTGTTTTTTTCTATAATGGAAGAGTTTTCCTCGTATTATTAAAGCTAACACAGTTTCTACATTATAAAAATACTGCTGACCACGGCATTATGCATAATATTGTATGAATAATATGCACGTTCACTAGACCCGCCATAAATTCTTTTTTCTTGCAGACATTGTGCTTGGATTTTCCATTAATTAAAATTATGCAGTACTAGAGTAAGCTTAAAGTAGAAATGGATATAAATACATAAAGTAGAGTTTGGGTAAATTCGAAATTCGATGGGTTTGTAAATTCAAAACCTAATTAGTAATATATCACACTGTTATAAACGTCAAAAGTTTGGAAATTGATAAAACCTTTCGTAAAAGATCTTGTGGTATATAATGTGGTATATGTGTGTCATTTTCTATTTTAAAGTATCCAAACATTTATTAAATAGAAAAAAATATCGTTAATAATTAAACGTTTATAATCATACGATGTTCATATAATAATGTGTGCGTATAATAATGAAGACCCGCGTGGCGGAGCGGTCACAACACCGGTCTGCCACGCCGTGGGTCCCGGGTACGATCCCCGGCCAGACAGACATCTGAATGATGAGTTTAGATTTCTGTTCTGGGTGTGGGTGTTTGTGTATTCGTCTTTGTGTGTCCATGGCACTCACTACACAGGAGAAAATCCTACTGTGGGGCTATGAGCTATTGAGCTATTGGAAAGCGTTTATGTTTATGTGTGTAATATTCTAGTGCGCCTTTGGGACATTTCATTTAAAGTAGTTTATTACCCAGATCCCAATTTATTATTATCTATTGACATAAAAATACCTTTAAGTATGATTACCAAGTTATTCTAAATGATTTTCATATATTATGCTTTTTAGTATATAATTTAAAAAAATGTTTCTTAAATATAACTACATATAAAAATACATTAATAAAAAAAATATAGATTTTTTTCTAGAAAGTTTGTGTTCAAATATAGTTCAAATCCCATAAAAATTAAATGTAATTATGGTCACTCTACATTATACTCGTACGCAACTCAGCTGTTACTCTACAGGGTGTTAGCAATAGGGTGCTAAGTACACTGTACGGCGTATGTCGGACACGGTCCTAGAATAATTAAGTAGACGTGTCTAATAGTTTAGGGATAATGGGTGTACTGAACATGATTGTACTTTATTAAGGACCTTACTTATGGGCAAGGTACGAGTACAATCGCGTTCAGTAAGTTAAGTTTCCTATCCTAGGTATTGATAGTATCGACTATGTATTTCTTATGTGATTAGAAGACGGTACGGTAACCCGTTCATACTTATATATTATGAACTGCGAATACATACACAAACATATACTTACTCGTACATACCTGCATACATACCTATTAGTTTCTGGTTTTTCGACCCTTTTATTTCTCTTATTAAGCCTTTAAACAGTATATATCAAGCTTTGTTTTATAAACAAAGATTAAAGGTTCATCACGTTACCTAGATAATTTAGAAAATATTTCCCTCGGTAGTTGGACCATATCAATACCACTGGACTAAAAAACTAAAACGATTCGACAAATGCAATCCAAAACTTACTCCCGGGCTATTAACTGAAAATCTAACAGAAACTAGACAGCGAGGAAAACCTGCGGAAAACAGCTAGAAAAGCAATAAAAAGTACTAAAAAACTTTTAGACCCAACTTTACAATAGTCTGATTTTATTTCAAGCGGAGTTTTATTTTAGTACCATAAAAAGTTTCTGGTTTCAGTCATTCGAGTAACTTTTTTACAATATTTCGAAAGTTACGTCCATACAACGAGCATGCGAAGTTTATTGTAAACCAAATAAACATTGGCGTAGATTTATTAAAGGGGAGATCTCCGAAATAAAGAGCCTACGAAAATTGCCGACAAAAATACAAAAAAGGTTATTTTATTTAAATAATTTCTCTTTTCTCGAATATATTAAGGGGTTGGTCCAGACGTATATCGTTAACC
>MOOZ01004841.1:43710-57988 GCA_002930495.1 Cecropterus lyciades | reverse complement strand
TTGTTAAAGACACAAATAATTGTTTTACGTAATAAACAATTTAATTTTATACATGATTATATTAACATCCGGCAGAGTAGAGAGGCTTCAACACTGCTGTGAAACAATATCGGTGTGGCGGTTGTACTTCCGCAGTCAAACCACAAAAGGTTACCTTAATTTTTTAGGGTATAAGATGTGAAGGTGGTAGAATTATTTGTGGTTCGACTTCGGAAGNACTTCGGAAGCCTCACCGCCACATATTTTTCTACCTAGTAACAGCAGTGTTATACCCTGCAATGTTCTGGTCTGAAGGGTGTGGTAAGGGAGACATAATTTTGCGTGGCATTCTATCTTAGCCCTTAGGGTAGCAACGCATCTGTGGCTAACCTTAGGTGACACTTTGCACTTACCTAGGCTTGATTACAGGTGTCCATGGGCGGCAGTAGCCACTTACCATCAGATAGGCTGCATCCTTGTTTGCTACTTCCATACTACAAATAAAATGTAATAGCCTAAATCTAAGTGTACCAAGATTTAAGCTGCTATCCTTGCATAGCATAATAAAATTCATTAGTGTGTACGCTCGTAGGATCTCCAAACTTATTCGAGGCACGAAGGCTTCTTATTAAAATGCTTGTCAGCTCTCCACCCTTATATGAAATGTACACGGAAGAGAGAATTACGTCACCCTGTAAAAGAAACCAACTCTCGCAAATTCAAAGCCAGGGGAGGCCTAAAACTCGTTTGTTTTCTTTGAATGTAGTGAATTACTGTCAATTGAATTATTTGTAAATATTTGAAGCGACCCAAAATATTATTATGGATCATACTTGTAGATTGGTAGTATCGTGTTGTTTTTTTCGAATTTAAATAAGTACGTGTTGGGGCCTCGTTTGAATCCTTTTTTGTGTTCGTGTGTTATAAGGACATTTGACTGGTATATATATACTATATAATATATACTTTATTATTAAATGGTGGTAGAACTCTTTGTGATTCGACTCCGGAAGCACCACCGGCATACCTATTTCTGTCTAATAACAGCAGTGTTATGCGCTGTGTTCTGGTCTGAAAGGTGTGGTAAGGGAGACATACTTTTCCGAGGTATTCCATTTTAGTCCTCTGGGGTAGCAACACATGTGTGGCTAACCTTGGTGTGAATTTGATCTTACCTAGGGTTGATTACAGATGTCCATAGGCGGTAGTAGCCACTTACCATCAGGTGGGCAGCATGCATTTCCTACTTTTATACAATAAAAAAAAAATCAGAATCATGGTTTGATGCACTGCTTGATTTCAAAATCTACTACTCATACTTGCTTGATACAAAATTTCTACTTTTGCTTATTCTCAGTCTTCTAAACTACTTTTTTTACAAATACAAACGATTTAAAAACACGGGCAACTTTTTCAAATGAAATTTCTATAGAATCGTTGTGACTTGAAACTCGAAATGATAATGTGTCACGATAAAGAAACAAACACATAAATGTATTTGATGGAATCGACATGAAAATGATAAATACATTACACAGTATTTTATATTCTCAGATAAAGTTTTCTTTTCTAAGTTTCTCTTCTGTCGTGAACACAAGTTTCTGTTGCACACAAACACTTTTTTATGATATATATTATTATCTAATAAAGGTTTTTTTGCAGTAACAGAAAATGTAGGGCACAAAAGGATTTCTCGGAAATCAACTGGAAAAGCTCAGAGATAACATACTTTTAAATTCAGAATTTATATAGCGGCCTATACCGGGATCGACTCATTTGCATTGCCGATCACCAGAATAAAATGACAAGCATTTCTACACATTTGAATATTTACTCTCTCGATATAACTAATTTAATTTTAAAATGTACGGTCATTCTAAGATATTATAAACTTTGAACGATCACGAATCTTTATTTGATGTCACTGTCCGCATAAAAGTCAGTCGTCAGTCGATGTTTTATCTAGATAAAAATATAAAAACTGTTGCAATTCTGCAGTTTCAATAAGATAAACTTTAAAGTTTTTTTTTCATCATAAAATTGAAAAGTAAAATTTTACCATATATTTTTTAATGTTACTAAATTTATAATACTACTGAATATCGAAGAGTCTGAGATGTTACAGATTTTAGTGTCTCATACGATCATAAACTAAAACATATTTTGGAAATAACAAAAACAACTTAATTATTGAAAAAATTTAGTGCAATTGAACTTTTACGCAAAAGTAGAATCCTTACAATAATGACTGGTTGAACCGCCACACCTATATTTGCGTAATAACAGCAGTGTTATGCATTCTCATGTTCTGATTTGAAGGGTGTGTTATGTATATGTTTCCACTGCCTTCCATGCACACCTGTAATGAAACCCAGATAAGAATAGAGACCTGAGGTTGGCTACATATGTGTTGCGGTACACCTGTACACTTAGAAGGAGTTTTATATGTTTCCTTATAACAATAATTGTTTATGTGTTCGCCCATAATTTTAAAGTAAATGACAAGGTATGTATGGATAAAAACAATTATATAGGAAACACGGTAAACTTGCACTAGGGAACTGAGGGTGGCCACAGATGCGTTACGTTACACCTGTAGACAAAGTTGGAACGCCTCAGATAAATATATCGCTCTTAATACAATGAAATTATCAGCTGTACGTACTTTATAAATCAAACTAGCTGTGCCCTGCGGTTTCACCCGCTACTTCATAAGAATCTAGTTACATTTTTAAAGATATTAAAACAGAAAAACCCGACTTAAAACTTATTTTGTTCATAATGATATATTTAATTTAACGCTTTGTATGAGCTGAACGCTTTATATTATTTGTCGAAATAGTCAATTATAAGTATTATAATATATACATATATTTTTAGGATGTTCTATTAACTATCTTTCATTGGATATCCATATTGTTGTGATAAAAAAAAAAGTTGTCCCTACCTTTTTCTCGTATTTGTATGCGCCTTTTTTAGCCTATATCACTTACCAAATTGAGACGATTCGAATGATATGTCATATGTCACAATCCGTCAATCCGTTGCGGCTGTAGAGCGTGCCAAATAAATGTACATAAACACAAATAAGCATAGATACATACATACGCAAACGCAGTCGGGTAAAAACAAATAAACAAACATAGTGTGATGTTATATAACCTTTAGCTTTCCTCAATAAATGGACTATTTAACACAAAAATAATTTGCCATTCGAACTAGTAGTTCCTAAGATTAGCGCGTTTAACCAAACAAGCTCTTCAGCTATATCATATTATATACATGTATATACTAGCGGACCCAACAGACGTTGTCCTGCATAATATTTCAAGCGATTAGGATATTAAAAAAAGTATGGCATTAACCCAAACGCATATAAAAATTCAAATCGCTCCAGTCGTTAAAGAGTTCAGTGACATACACACGTACGGTATAATTAAAAAAAACATAGACAAAGAGTCATTTCAAGTTAATTTATATCCTTGTAAGAAATATCGTTGCAATAGTCACGTCTCGCCGCCAGCCGGTGTTATCGTAATTGATTATAGATATAAAAAGGAATATTATACTTCCTTTTTAGGGTTCCGTACCTAATGGCTAAAACCGGAATCCTATTACCAAAACTGTCCATCTGTCCGTCTGTCATGAAGCTGTGTCTCATGAGCGGTGATAGCTAGATAGTTGAAATTTTCACAGATGATGTATGTACCTATTTTTGTTGCCGCTATGACAACAAATAGTAAAAACAGAATAAAATAAATATTTAAGGAGGGCTCTCATACAAGTAAAACTGAAATATATTCACAGGATATTTAGTTATATAAAATTTACTTTAAAAATAAATTATTAAAATAACATAAACATTTAAGGGGGCATCCATTCAACAAACGTGATTTTTTGTCGTTTTCTATAAATAATGGTACGGAACCCTTCGTGCTCGGTTCCGTCTCACACTTGGCGGGTTTTTTTATATCTGTAAGCTTAGTAAACTTCTCGGGTTCTATCCTAGGAGCAATGCTGCTTTTGCAAGCGATAGATCATTCGTAAGTACATTGATTGTGGTTTATGGGGTCGTTTCCTGCCTTTAAACTTAAGTGCATCGATATCGGTTTTATGCTCTAAATTAATTTTATTTAGACTACCTCTTAACGTAAGAATTATTTTGGCCTAAATATAAATACGTTGCATTATGTAATATTTAATGAAAATTAAGACAGTTATCTCGCGTCATGGAATACAGATTAAATCAATAATATACTTAATAATAGTTTGCCCCCTTAAAAATTATAAAATACAAAATAGATTATCTTCAATTACGAATTAAAAACAATTAGTAAAAAACAGACAAAGAAAAACTAAGACAAAAATAAAAAAAAAACACAAAATACGTAGGCAATGGGAGTGGAGTGGGAGAATGGGCAATGGCTCAGGAGTTTGCTGGCCAGAGACCTGGGTCCCGTACTGCGCTGTTTTTCAGTCACTCCCAACTCCCTTGGATGTTGTACGGGATGTGGTTGTAATCTCCCCTATCCCAACCGACACACAAAATATATCATAATAGAAAATAAAATGTCTTACTTTATTATGACGACGTGGTATGTCTATGCATAATATTATTATGTCACGTAACGAAGCAAAAAAAATCGTGTAGTTATTTCAATTTGTATGCATGTATGAATTATGTTTCTGTGGAGTAACTAATAAAAAAGGCTTGGAAAGTGTAGAGTAATTGGGGCATGAAATGCAATATTTTATGAAAGCTACTATCACAGTTATTCGTTTAATATAAGTAAACATATTTTTACTTTTATTAAAAATCGATATTTGCTGTTCTATATACAATAAATTCCAGGATAAATATTTGCTTGTCCATCCATCAGCCTTTTTAGGTCCACTGCTGTAGATCGCCCTCCCCTAATAGAGATTTTGCTTTTTATATTTTATATGGAAGTAGGAAACGAGCAAGCGGCTCACCTGATGGTAAGTGGCGACTACCGCCCATGGACATCTGTAATCAACCCCAGGTTAGATCAAAGTTCCAACGAAGGTTAGCCACAGATGCATTGCTACCTTGAGGACTAAGATGGAATGCCTCGGAAAAGTATGTCTCCCTTACCACACCCTTCAGACCAGAACACAACAGTGCATAACACTGCTATTATAAAGCAGAAATAGCACCCAAATACCACCTTCGAATAACACTAATAAGACTTCGCGCCTGTCTTAATGATACACAAGAAGGCTGCTGCCCATCACCTAGACTTTATCCCTTAGTCGCCTCTTACGACGTTCACGGGAAGAGAGAGAGTAATATTTCAGATTGATACCACAACACGCCCACACTTACCACAGGAGAATGTTATGAGGTACAGAGGTATCAGTCACTAACTTTGAAAGCAGAATATCTATATCTATACTAATATATAAAAATGAGATGGTGTGTGTCTGATTGTAACTCAATTACGCAAGAACAACTGTTCCGATTTACTTCCCAGGTGGCAGAACCAGTGTAGTTTGATTGGGGAAGTACTGCCACACCTGTTTCTAGCGTGAAGCATTCTTGCGTGTCGGTGGAAGGGTGTGGTTGTCGGCTCACTTATATGCGGCGACCATCTTAGTTCTCCGGAGTAGCAACGTATCTGTAATCGACTTTAGATAGAACCCCGTTTTATAGGAAGTTGTTTACAGATGTTCATGGGCGATAATAATCACTTACCATTAGGTAACCTTAAACATGTATTATTTTCTCAAACTGTAGTAGCAAACGAGCATGCAGTCTATGCTCGTTTGCTACTACAGTTTGAGAAAATAATACATGAAAATTTTCAGAAATGTAACTGCATTTACCTGGTCATCTTATAGGCCAATTTTGATTTAAATATTTTGCACTATTTGAAGACGGCGACTAATTTTATGTCACGTAGCGAAGTATGACTACTTCAACTAACCTTTAATAAGGAGCCCTTTCTAGTAACTAACATCTTTGACCGGCGTATCGCTCAACAGTCACGTGTGCTAGTGGCAGCCGCTGGCTCCCTTATTAGTTTCGTAATTGATTCTTGTTGCCTTCAGAATAAACATACCAACTATGAAGTAATAATTTGATTCTCACACGAAAAGAGGTTATCAATTGCCTTTGTAGGGTCATTTTTAATCTTGGTGCTAAAGGATTCATCGTATTTGGATTTGGACTGACTTTTAGATTTTTATCCGGAAGATGCTTATGAGAACGGAAATTAAAACCGCGTATCTTGAGTGCGCGTTAAATATTAAAATGTATCAATAAACGCTAAAACATAAACGCTTTTTATACTCATAGCCATGGACACACAAAGACATAGGGTGCCATGGACACACAAAGACGAATACACAAACACCTAGACCCGGAACAGAAATCTAAACTCATTCAGATGTCTGTCTGGCCGGGGATTGAACCCGGGACCCACTGCGTGGCAGACCATTGCTGTGACCGCTCCGCCACGCGGGTCGTCAAATGCCGTGATTACATTAGTGTAAATTAATATACTTTTAAAGAGTTCTTATATCTGTATTTACGAAACACAAGTCGTATCCGAATATAAAGGATGTTATGTTAGCAACTATCTTTTACACTGTTTGAGTAAAAAACATACAACACCAAAATTAAAAGAAAACTTAAGCTTAAAAAAACACGAATTAATACAGGAATAACCGTTTTTCATTATGAAGCTTGATTAGAGATGTAACTACGTATTTACATTCGATTAAGAAATATAAATAGAAATATCAGTATACCAAAGAAAATCAAACATTTTCATAGGTAAGATAAACTTTATTTATTTTACGTTAGTCTACTGAAGGCTATTTGCTTCGAACACCTTGTTAAAACATTGAAGGTAGTTTGATATTTAACCACCACCTACGAATGTTTTGTTATAATTAACAGAATTTACTTGAGAATACTGCGAACTGGGAGAAGTAAGGTTTATTCATCGAACTAGAATTCCAGATATTTTGGTTTTAAGTTTCATTTCAGGCGTAGTATTTATGCGTTTAATTCAATTACGCCGGTATTTTTTTTTTATTATTATACGATATTGAGAATTATTGCCTTCGTGCATGTAACGATTTGACATAAGTACCTACCTGATCATCACTTACGACCAGGAAGACTACTTTTAAAAATATTTTGATAACTTACATTTAGATGTTTTTAGATTCTTTGAAAATTTATGAATTCAGAATCTTCTGGTACTGATCAACTAATAAACATAGCTTTCTCCTATCGAGGTCTAAGTTCAGCAGCTGGTTAGAACCGATAGCAACTCAATCATAGTACAATGTTACGTTTATTACGTTACGTTACGGTACGGTTACGTAATTTGGTATACCTAAATACCAAATAACTGTTACCACCAGATGTTACCACCAGATTACCACATGTTACCAGATAAGATTACAATTTAATTGTTAAGTGAGTGAGTGAGTGAGTCTTTCCACGAGCACTCATTAGAGAGAAAAATCTCGCCGAATGCGAATTGGAATCGCACCCGAAAGGTTACCGTTATCTATAAAAAACAGCAAAAAAAATCACGTTTGTTGTATTGAGCCCCCCCCAAAATATTTATTTTATTCTGTAATTTATTTTCGTATTTGTCCTTATAGCGGCACCATAAATACAAATCGGTAAAAAAATTAACTTTCTAGCTAACACGGTTTATGAGATACAGCTTGGTGTCAGACAGATGGATGGACAGACGGACAGCGGAGGCTTATTAACAGGGTCTCGTCTTTACCCCTTGGGTATAGAACCCTAAAAAACACGGAAAATTATAAGTTTATTTTTTGTATTTTTTTAACCAATATTGAATAGCTTGTATTAAGCCTAACAATACCGTAATTGTAAGGCCACGAAACATAAAGTTAAGTGAATTTGCCACCGGCTTTTGCCCAAGAATTTTCCAATCCTCCATGTATTCGTTTATTTAAAACCAACTC
Organism: Cecropterus lyciades; assembly: GCA_002930495.1. NCBI lineage: Eukaryota > Metazoa > Arthropoda > Insecta > Lepidoptera > Hesperiidae > Cecropterus > Cecropterus lyciades. Next base: position 50,032 of record MOOZ01004841.1, on the reverse strand, counting down.
CAATACATATAATGTAGATTATTCACAAATAAAATGTATAGTATATTTTATTCCTCTGAAGTTGAATAGCACTTTAGAAATTGAATTTCGTTAGCGTGCCGTGCGTTCTGATAGCTGCTTTCTGAATCAGTCCATCTCGTGCCTTCCTGCTTTACTTATTTAAGAGCACTACTGTACATTTGAAAGAAAATGTATACACTCTTTCACATTTTCTTTCAAGTATATAGCGTGGCCCTGTATACAGTTTAATTTAAATCTTAATATATATGAATTACGAGTCACTTTGTTGGTCCGCGATTAACTCTTGAACAACTGAACCGATTTCAGTCAAATTTTCACACTGTGTGCAGTTTGATCCAACTTGAAAGATTGGATTTACTTTTATAGTATGAAATTAGCAAACGAGCATGCAGCCCACCTAATAGTAAGTAGCTACTGCCGCCCATAGTCATCTGTAATCAACCGTAGGTAAGATCAATATCTCATCTAAGGTTAGCTACAGATGCGTTGCATCTCCAAGAGGACTAAGATGAAATGTCTCGTAAAAGTATGTCTCTTACCACACCTCTCAGAACATAACACCGTATAACACTGCTGTTATTAGGCAGAAATAGGTGTGGCGGTGGTGCTTCCGGAGTCGAACCACAAAGAGTTCTATCAAGTTTTCATTTTCGTTTCAGTTTCAGTTTCAGATTCAGTTTCAGTCCCCGTCCCCGTCCCCGTCCCCTATATGTCGTTATAACATTATATGAGGATACATAAATATTACAGCAAGTGTCTAACCTTTTTGATGTGATATATGGCAGTAAACGTTTAGCTAAATTACGAGTGGTGTTTCCTTGCATTAGCCCGGCTTGATTTAAGGAATATTACATCCAGAAAATGAAACCTTTTTTTATATAAGACATAATTAATATTAATGAATGAGTCATATAGCTCATGCTGAAGTAGTAAACCAAACACTCCAAGACTTCAAAAACTCTGCCATAGGTGATACTCAACTTACGAAGAAATATGTATCTGAGTCCATTTAAGTGACAACTACGAAAAGGACTTTCCGCACGAACTACTCAAAGTTGGAAAGGAAAAAATACCATGAGCACTAATAGCACTGAAATTGAACTTGACAATAGATTGGGCGTGATGATGAAGGCGCAATTATCCCAGTATCGATTTTTTTTCGGAAGAATGTATATTTGACTTTGCTCGATGGCAATAGTGTTACCTAGAAAAGATACAGTAAATGAAATAAATAAAATGATTTTCAGAAAATTCCCAGTCAAATCAAACTGTGTTAGTCAATTGACACAGTATGTAATATTAAGGACACAGCACTATCTAAAACAATTTTTAAATTCTCTGAGCTTTTCTGGTCTACTATGAGAGAAGTAACTTAAGAGAAGTAACTTGTGCAACTCAACATGCGTTACGGCACAAAGCTGCTTATAAAAGAATTGCGGGATAACATAATCGAGATGACTGTTCACAAAGTCAAGGTTTCATTTGCCTACGTGGACATTGATTTGCAAAATGAGTGTTTTCCAATGATCGCTTATATATTATGTTGGTTTATCTGGGGTAGGATCTGCAGAAAACATTTTTGTTGCCAGATAATAATTCCGCATCGAATATAGTATACCAAGAAGTATTCAACAATTAAAATGAACAGTCAATCACAAAATCATTTACTTCAAACGCGGTAACATGTATGCTATGTCTATGTATGTTTTGCCAAATTGGCATGCAAACAGATACATATGTAGGTGCACTAAATCTTAATGCTCTACGAAGTAGGCACGGGTCTGCTAGTATTTTAATTAAAAAAATATTTTACAAATATACCAAAATTATGACCTAAATTACCTCCATAATCTAATTAAATTGATAGCCAGGAATGATGATAACTCCAGTTCTACGGTAGTTTTATAACTAGCGTAAGTTATTTTACAGAAAATATACCTTTAGAAGCAATGGAATTTAAAAAAATCTGGTGAACAAGTAAAATTGATTTAATAGAATCTTAAAAAATATGTTGAGACCAAGTTATTTTAATATTGAAGAGTCCAAAGTAACATTCTGAAATATCAAAAATAATATTGTCATGAAAACATGTATATTTTATATATAAGATTTCATAAGCATGTACTTCACTTAAGTTACAGGTCAATTGTACTGTCAACTCATGTGACCTACATGAGTAATACATTTTTCTGTTTTTATTTTTGCCATGGACGAGCAAGATGTGGAATGAACTTCTTCCCGAGGTATTCTCGGAGCGCTATGACATAGGCCTCTTCAAAAAAGGTTACAAGAAGACCTCTTATTCATGGCCAGCGATGCAGTGACTCCGCTGGTAATGCAAATAGGCGACCACAGACGACAGTGACTACTTTTCGTCAGGAAGCCCACCTGCCTATTTTTTGTATTGTTTCTCAGAGGGAATGCTTCATAGCGTTGTGGGCGCGACGTCGGGTTATGTGGATCCTGACGACGATATGCGGCCACACGTACGGTATGAGCTCTTACTCTGGCCACCGGTAACCCAAAGGTCGTCTACCCTACCATTAAATTTAATTATAAATAAATATCACCCAAATTAAGTCAGAACATGTAAAGCCGAAATCCGCAACGGTGCTGCTGTCTACCCAATGTAACGTATGTTGAAATAGTAAAATTTTTAAGTTCGCATTTATGCAAACTACATGATCTCGATTTCATCTCCAATCACTTTGCATCCATCATTTCGAAAACAGAAAGATATTGAGGAACATGTTAGTGTCACTGATCTATTATCGCTAGTCCATTATACTTACGATGTGTCATATCTTACGACCTAGGCGATGGAGCGGTCACCATACCGGTCTGACACGCAGTGGGTCCCGGGTTCGATCCTCCGCCTGACAGACACCTGAATGATGAGTTTAGATTTCTGTTCTCGGTCTGGGTGTTTATGTATTGTACACACAAAGGACACGTCCTTTGTGTGTCCATGGCAAGTACGACACAGGAGAAAATGTGGTTCGACTCCAGAGGCACCACCGCGGCTGTTTTTGCCTAATAACAGTTTTGTTAAGCGTTGCTGTGCCTTGGTCTGAAGGGTGAGGTAAAGGAAACATACTTATATGATGCGCTCCAACTTAGTCGTCAGGGGTAGCAAGGCATTTGTGACCGACCTTAGATAACTGTGATCTTATTGGGGGGTTGATTACAGATGTCCATGGATGGCAGTGGCCACTTACCGGATAGACTGTATGCTCCTTTGTTGCTTCTACATCATAAAAAAATTATAAAAATACACTCCACTGAAACGCAAGAACTACTTCACGCTAGAAATAAATGGCGGTGGTTGAACTACATTTTGTTGTACTACCTGGTAGATTTCTATTTGATTTTCATATCTATTTCAAAATAAAACTTTCTACGTTAATGTTATCATGGATTTAGTTAGCCAACTCCTTATAAAAATGTCATTAAATATTTATTCAAGACTCAATTTTACCTTAGCGAATTTTTGTCGCAAGTCTGATGTCAGGAACGTAATTTACAGACTGCAAAGACAACGACTCACATCAGGGATTATCCCATTACGGGCTGTGGATTTTAATGCTTTATCGCGTTCACAGCCTTTTGGAATGAAACCCCTTCTCATTTTTGATTTTATGTGTAATCATCATTTAAGGACAACCTCACGTAAAAAGTAAGTCCTTTTTCTCATCTTATAAAGGAGATATGCCAGACATTTTTGAATATATTTTTGCATTTATTTTAATCTTATGTGATTTTTCAAGTCGTTGTATACGTTAAAGGAGTTTTGTTGTTTTTGTTTCCAGACGCTTTGAAATATATAGTAACATTTATTTTACCTATGTTTTATATATATTTTTGTGTTCTAAACCAAATTTATTCCACTCTAAATTTTAAAACAGTTTATAGTTGGGAAAATTAAAAAATAAAATAACGCTTGACCAATTTTAATCAGTTCGATCCATTTTGAAAGGACGGAAGTCCAATTCCACTTCCTCGTCGCCATTTGGATCCCCTTAAACATCCAAGGAACCGGAGCACGCTTTGTTCTCACTCGCTGAACAGGAGCGTCATAGGAGAATATGGGCGTCATACAATTTAATAATGGCATTATTGAATAGACTTTATTGTCAATTGTAGACGCTTCAACCACAGATACCGAAGCGTCATTCTATAGCTTCCTATTGTCCATTATCTGATAATACGTTATTATCTAATAAGTAAATGTATAAATTTAGATTCAGATTTTGGGGCTCACACTTATACGACAAGTAAATTAGGTTATGACGTTAGAAACCAAGAGCAGAGAGCTGTCCGTGCTTTATAACGCGATTAGGTGAAAATGATGTCAATATATAATAGATAGGACCAGTGTCAACAATATAAATATGTGGGAAACATGAAACTCTATACGTAAATATTGTTAAACTTAACTGCTTAGTACGTTTTTGTTATTCAAAATGATATTTATGTCACTCTCCAAACTGACGACAGACTCCAAACGATTCTAATATATCAAACATAATCCGTCAAGCCGTTTTTTGGCCGTAGCGCGTGTCAAAGAAATGAACATACATACAAAAAAAATACATACGCTCGAAAAACATTACCATCCTTCTGACGCTTAGGGTACAAATCCCTGTTACCAAAGTTCAATATTCAAAGAAAGCAATCTTATGTAAGTAAACGTTATTCTAAAAAGGTTGTTTCAACAAAAAATGAAGCATGATTTAGCAACACTTGCCTAGAGAAAGCCTATTCACGCACTTCAAGTACGGATGTCCGAAGTAAATCCCCCTAAAGGTTCTTATAAGAAAGGCGGAAGCAACTCTTTTGTCTGGATAAGTGGTGTGTCTACAGAACGAGGAGCACCCGCCAGGCATAGTCTAGCTGCCCGGTATCTAGATATAGTACTCTAGTGTATAGTGTAAGTGAGCTGAAATTGTAACGACTTTAATATTCTTCTTTTTTAGACTTCTTTCACATTGATTTATGTCTCTGAGCGGTGTTTTCCACTATATTTTGGTTTTTGTGAATATGGAAGATATATTTACACTTTTGTGAAATTAGAATAGCAAACGGGAAGGTGCAGTTTAATTTTCTAATAATTTTTAAATTGATGTAGCAAACGAGCACGTGTATATAGTCCATCTGATAGCAAGTTGTCACTGCTGCCCATTATCGCCTGTCACTACCTGTCAACGCATGGCTGAGGTTCTACAAAAACTCAATTATTACTGAGGACTATTATGGTCGCTTCATATTCCATGCAGCCAGAATCTGCATCCTTGTAACGAAACGCATGAAGGAACATGAAACAGCAGCAAGAATAGGTGTGATGGTGGTACCACCCAGACTCGACTCCTCCTTCTACCAATTTTCAAAATAATATTTAAATTAGTCACTGCTCCCAGAGAATATCAGCAATTATACCAAACATTATTTTGAATTTTAAATATAAAAGACGAAACAAATATCTGTAGTCGAGTTAAACTACGTCGTTTGAGTGTCTGATTAATGAAAAGTAGGCTGGTAGAAATAAATACTAAATAAATATCTATAGTTAACCACCAGAAAAATAACAGAATTTGACACTAATTAAATTTATGATTTTAGACTAATCTTATCGCGGAATTAATACATTTTAATATTTAACGGTTCCTCACGATATGCGGATTTGAATTTCTTTTTATAAATATTTCGAATCAGTTACATAGATCGCTAAAGAGTTTGGCCGTGATCACAATCCATGTCCAACTGGCTCGAAATATCGACAAAAGAAATTTAAAAACCGCATATCGTGAATACTCGTTACATATTAAAACTAATAAAATTATTATGCTGTAAAAAGGCAGATATCTACAGTGAAGTCTTACACCGAACTAAGGTTGCTTTATTTTTGATCGGTTTTCTTGTTGTAACTACATAAATAAGCAATTTTGTATTTTATTCAAATACTAGCTGAACCCGCGGTTTCACCCGCATTTAAAAGAAATGTAACGTGACATCATGTTTCCCGCAAATTTTTTTTGTCATATCATGCCTTTCTTAATAGTAAAGGTACACTCCAAGTTTCATGAAAATCGAGTTCGCTGAAGCTAAGTTATCAATAATTTTGGAAAAAACAAGGGTAATGTTGAGGGTTTTAATTTTTTTACGAAGAACCCTAAGTATTTTTGAAAAATAAAAGTAGCCTAAGTTACGCCTTATGATATCAACTATCTAACAGTGAAAGTCCCGTCAAAATCGGTCCAGCGGTTTCAGAGATTAGCCGGAACAAACAGACAGACAGACAAAA
>MOOZ01004841.1:14710-28785 GCA_002930495.1 Cecropterus lyciades | reverse complement strand
AGCTTTATAATATTAGTATAGATTTCATACATCGCATATAAACCATCAGTAACAATAACTATTGCTTAGTACAAAATAATCCGGTATGGATAGCTCCTATAAACCAGTAGCCCACTTCAAACTAATTCTAAGTTGCAACAATTCCAGGTAATCGACTAGTCTAACTTAGCGACCAAATTGGTGTCGCAACACTAACTTGTTATAACTTAGTGCTTCGATATTTATCTCCACTTACCAAACGATTGTTTGAGATTACAATTGTACAATTGTTTTTTTCTTTTAATATTTTTAACTATGTTACTAGATTTGATTACTATTTTTAATTGTACATAACTAATTTATGCCATTTTTTATAGTATGGAAGTAGCAAACGAGCATGCAGCCCATCCGCATGGACATCTGTAATCACCCCTAGGTAAGATCAAAGTCTCACTTAAGATTAGCCACAGATGCGTTGCTACCTCTGAGGACTAAGATGGGATGCCTCTTAAAAGTATGTCTCCCTTACTACACCCTTCAGACCAGAACACAACAGCGCATAACATTGCTGTTATTAGGCAGAAATAGGTGTGGCGGTGGTGCTTCCGGAGTAGAACCACAAAGAGTTCTACCACCTTAAAAGAATTAGTTAATGTTAATTATTTATTCATTTGAAAATATTAATTAATTAATGCCACAATTATTATGTTTCTATTTTATGCTTTGTTTCATTTTATTTTATTTTTAATAGGAATTTAAATTTTACTCATACCGTTTTGACACTATACAATAAACTTAATATATCTTGTACATAACAGTTCATTACAGAACATAAATTTATATGTAAATTGGCGACAAAATGAATTCCTTTTTATTCGCGAAGATTTGTCATACTTGTTATAATACAATATTCACTTCGGGCTGAAAAATAAACGTATTTTGTTTCGTGTCTCATGTCCATGAAGCTGGTATAATACCTTGGCTTATCATTTCGTGACCTTTGCGTTGTCTTTTATAGGCTTGGTAAAGCACATCAAAGCCAAAGCCGACCCTTTACGATATCGTAAAGCATCACTGATCCTAAGAAAATGGGAGGGAATTCGCGTAGGTTTTCTGTGGTATAAATAGTACAGGGTGCAGTCCAGGAAATGGGGCAGCCAAAGTTAACAGGCGTTTATGGTGTGAGTCACTTATATGAGGCGACTATCTCGGTCTTCGGGAGGAGTAACTTTGAGAGACTTCAGTTTAAATTCCTGTTCTATGTAAGTCGCTTACAAATGTCCATGGGCGGCAGTGATCACTTACCATCAGATGCTTGCTTACTTGATCTGCTTGCTTGTTTGCTATAATTCTAAAAGAAATATATAGTCGTGTCTAACTGACGACCCACGTAGTGGAGCACCATACCGGTCTGACACACAGTGGTTCCTGGGTTCGATCCCCGGCATTCAGACATCTGAATGATGAGTTTAGATTTCTGTTCTGGGTCTGGGTGTTTATGTATTCATCTTTGTGTGTCCATGGCACCTACGACACAGGAGAAAATCCCACTGTGGAGCTATGAGTTTATAAAGCGTTTATGTTATGTTTATCTATATCTAGGCTATTAGCAAGCTCTTTATGAAACTATCGTACCATCAATATATTATAGTATATTCAAATCAGATCTTAACAAGCAATGACTACTGTGAAAGACTAAAAAATAGTTCACCGTGTTAGTGTTTGTACTCACTAAACTATATGTAACATACTTATGAAATGGTTTCTTTATGATATAATAATATTTTTTTTAATAATCCATAACATGTTTGAAAGAGGTAGAACGTGTATAGTCCCACTGTATGTACCAACACCACACCTGTTTCTAGAGTGAAGCAATTTGAATGTCTAAATTTAAGGAAATTAGAATATTAACGAACGGTATACGTTTCAGATATCCCTTCCCTTTCCCGGTTGTGGAGTTCTGCGTGGGATATCCCGATTATTATTGTTTCATTTAACGAACAGAATTTATACATATATTTTTTTAAAATATTGAATTAAAAAACGACCATGCCGTCAAACAATTGTTAACTTGCCACTGCTCCGCGTGGACATCTGTAATAATAATAATACTAATAATACCTTTATTTATAAAATCAAGGTCTACAGCAAAAAAACAACAAAAGCAAAACAGAGTATTTACACTTAAAACCGCAATAACTTAATTTCCTTACTTAACTTTCGAATATTATTCTGTGCTGCAGGCCAAGATCGCAAATGTTACCGGAACTCAGAGCAAGTCGCGAAACCACGACACTGCTTTTCAGCCCGGTCTCAGTAGTCGGTAACTCGACCGGCTGCCATTAAATGTATTTATTTAAAGTCTGATTTTTATTATTACATTACATCTTGCAGGTAGGAAACAGTGTATAATGTAATGTAAACAAAATATAAGGAAAAACAAACATATTATAAAGCAACACAGAAAATTATATCAGCTAGATTTTATAACTACTAGGTACAATAAATTTGCTTATGAAATATTTGACGACCCACGTGGTGGAGCGGTCACCATACCGGTCTGACACGCAGTGGGTCCCAGGTTCGATCCCCGGCCAGGCAGACGTCTGAATGATGAGTTTAGATTTCTGTTCTGGGTCTAGGTGTTTGTTTATTCGTCTTTGTGTGTCCATGGCACCCACGACACAGGAGAAAATCCTACTGTGGGGCTATGAGTGTTGAAAGCGTTTATTAGAAAGCGTTTTATTTAATTCTTTATTAAATTGGGGGTAGATCATAAACAGTACTAACACCTTTAAAATACCAGAAACGGCTACCCAATTATACAAATAATCGTACACTTACACGCAAGTAATAATAAAATGTATTTTTTTTATGTTTGATTTTCTAAGCTTGTGATAACGAAACATCAAATACAGTTCTCAAATAATTTTTCGATCTATCTGTATAGACTAATATCTCAAACCAGTGAACTGGATAAGGGATTTTCGCGTAAAATCAGAGGACTTGATACAGGTACTTTATATACCGAAAATATTATCGGTTCCTAAATATATGTCAAATATCTACACTTTCAACGTCAGAAGCAACATATTTATAAGAGTGGGACATAAGAGATTATATCAAAATTACTATAAAAATATACTCTAACTCTACGTTTTGCGAATTACAAGGTGACGATTTCGTGCTACAGATTGACAAACAATTGAAACGTCCCTATAAGCGCGCTTTAAAAATGTTTTCAAAATACGAATACATTTTTGCATTGTTGTTTCATGAAATGCAAGATTCGTATTCGTATCCTTTTTATTCTTAGTGATAACTGTGATAGATGTCACGTTACGCAATTTCGAGACTGTGAACGTCTATAGCCACTCAGTGCCACTTAACATCGATTACCTGCATTGTTTTTAATTTTACCCTTTTATTAAACCTTAATGAAATAAAAAAGATTAAATGCAAGTCATCAAAAGGATAGCCAATCTATCCTTTTAAGAAGGATAGATTTATCTTCCGTTTTTCCACTCCTATTATCCGTGCGATTGACGGATAAAACGTATCCGAAAGGGGAAATAAACAATGGATCCTAATTCTAGGATGAGTACTTATAGGGCCTTTTGGAGCAGTCAACAGCGATAAATATGGCAGAAGTGTGTAAACATCAGGTAGGGCTGAGGTTTGGTTATGTTGAAGTGAAAGGCCTAACCATTTAAAGGGCGGCAAGTTACAAACGCACGTATGTTACAAACTTGGACTTCAAGGGTAGTAATGTCCCATGTATCACAAGACCCTTGGATGTAAGTTTGATAAAAGATGTCAGTTAGATCGAGTAGATGCTAATTTGACACTAGCTTAATTGTATTGACTTAGTATTTAAGTATGTACTGTTATTACTCTTAAACTGCAATGCAAAATGCAATGCATAGTTAAATTTATTTCACGGCGAAATTTGGTTTACAGCATAACCGACGCTTGAAGCAAATATTTCGTGGCCCATGGGTAATGCTTACGGGCAGAATCACAAAACTATAAAAAAAAGTGTGTGTGTGTGTAATTCACAAACGACAAAAGTGAAAATTGACTAATAATAATTAATAAGAAAACAATTAAGTTATCGCTGTATTCCATATTCGGACATTGAATTTCGCATATACCACACAAGAGCAAGTGCTCCATATGTATAAGTTATACAGGCTATGAAATAAAATCGTTAGCGTGATTTAAAAGGGGCACAGCGCCATCTAGTTGTAGCGCTGAAAACTAACGCATTTTCATTTTATCGAAATCTTAAATCTTCAAATCTAATCACAGCGATTCTAAAGAAATTTCACTTCAAACAGATTCGTAAAAATCGTTCAATAAACCAGCATCTTCATTACATTGTCATTTTCATGTCTAAAACTGACTCATAATAAGATTGCATTTTCTCAGCCACCCTTCTTTTATATTTCCTGCGAATCCAACTTAAAAGACGGTAAAAGGCAGGCGAACCCTTCCACGATCTCTTATCATCCGTTGAAAAGAACGGCGGTTCAATAGAAACGACTACACACCTCTATGATGGCAATAACCGCGGAAAATCGCCTTTGTGATGTTGAAAGGGAGTAGTGAAGATTACATCCAGCCTTCGGCATGTTAGATGAAGGGTTATTTACATCCTGTTTGGGAAACTTTCCCTTATATTGCATATTAACTTATGGTTAGGATTTTGTGGTTGCAATTCTTTTTGAGGAAAATAATTGTATTTAGTTTTAGTCTGATTTTTAAAAGTCGAAATCATGAGGTTTCATTATATGACTTGTTAATATTTTTGTATTTAACATGTTAAGCCTATTTGTGACTGACTTCGTTTATCTCTGATTATAGTCTTCAGAAAATACTATAATGAATAATCCTCTTGAAACCGTATTAATTCAGTAAATAAGTATCAATGGAAAAACTTGCTTGCTATTTATTATAACCACTTTATACACCATAATTGCTATTGTTAGTTTTTAACTGACTTTGTACGCCTATTGAGTGGTAATTGTATGTAAAATGCGGAAAAATGTTTCTGTAGGCAGGCATAACGGGGTGTCAGTTTTAAGTAACGACCTACGTGGCGGAGCGGTCACCATACCGGCCTTACACGCAATGGGTTACGTGTTCGACCCCGGTCAGACAGATATCTGAGGGATGAGTTTAGATTTTGTTCTGGGTTTGTGGGTGCTTGTGTATTCGTCTTTGTTTGTCTATGGTACCTACGACACAGGAGAAAATCCTAATGTGGAACTATGACTTATCGTATGTAGTGTGTGATTCAAAAAAAGATTTTGGCTCACACAGACTGTGATAACACGCAAGCTCTATACTGTAAGGAGTTACTGATAGTACAACGGAATGCTAAAAATGATGGAGATGGACTCATTCGTCTATTAAACCGTCTATCTATAACAGTTAGAGATAGAGTACGAGTACTGTGATAAACGGACAAACATAAAGAAAGTGGACGCTTAGTAATAGAATCCCGTTTTAACTTTCAGTGCAAGGTACCCTAAAAACCCCCGCTTTATCTATGCGTACTCGTTGGCTTATTTATATTCAACTTCCTATTTAGGGGTGTGTTGGGGGATTCCCGCAATTAAGGCGCATTGTCTTACTCGCCAGATGCGAGGGGTGTCCATCTTTGTATCTTTCAACTGCTCGTGATTGAAAGGGTTAAAATATCACAGACGTTAATTGTAGTCAACTTTTTAATTACCAACCATGATTTTCATGTTTAATGTTCGCAACAAATATCTTATACCCTATATCTTTAATATCTTTACCCGACGCGTCAGAAGGAGTTATAAGTATAGGTAAACTGAAAACAAGGAAAAAAGTCATATCCGCAGAATGTCTTGCTGCATAATTTCAGTTTAGGTTGTATTCCGCAATAGTGTAAGAAAAATATTGCAATTGGTTTTTTGTAAGTGCTTCCGTTGCTCTGTACAAAATAATTACATGTCATCTCACTACTTAATAGAATCTCTGTTTATTCGTAAGATCCACTACAATGTCAAATAAGTTTTATTTCTACAATGTAATATTTACATATGTAGTTAAATCCATACAAACGTTCTACAGCTTTGCGCACAGCGGTACTCTATGGCATTAATACTCGTAAAGAGAATCAATTTACCAAATATGTCGGCGTGAAGAGAGAATTGCCTAGGTGATATTAGTATCGATTTCTTAGTTTTCCAACTATCTCATGTTAATGACGTAAAATCGAGCACTGAAAGGATTGGCTATACTTTTCTGTTACGACATGATGGTGGTGACGGAGAACGTAAGCATTTAATCTGTGTTGGTGGAATGTTATTTCTTATTGTAATGATTCCATTTTAATTAGCATATAACACTGTTAAGAATACCTATAACCCTAATGGGTTGAAGGTATAAGGATATTGTCCCACTACTGGGCACGGGTCCTCACTCAGAGTGAGAGGGTTTTAGGCCATAGTATACCGCGCTGGCCAAGTGCGAATTGGCGACTTCACATACCTTTAAGAACTTTTTAAAGAACTCTCAGATGTGTAGGTTTCCTCACGATGTTTTCCTTCACCGTAAAGCAGTGATAATTAACGTCTAATATGCACATCATTTAAAATAAGTGGTGCGTACCTGGGATTCGAACCTCGGACCCTCGATTGAGAAGCCAAGTTTCAACCACTGGGCTATCACTGCTCTCAGCTTTAGCTCTGCTTTATTAAGAATATTAAAACCAAAGCCCGACTAATTAAAAATATTTGATTGCCTTCGTTTCAATTAATTGTTTGAAACAGTTTATTTTCAAGCCACTTGGGCTGTAGTTTGTGCCAAAGAAATAACCTTACACAAAAACAGACATACATACTTTCGAAAATCACTAACCTGACACAGTCGGGAAAAAGCAAGAACACTCTTATTTTTACTACCCACCACCACCCACAGTCTCCTCCCCTCTTTATATTGATTATTATGCTTTCTTCTTATTTACGCTTTTGAATAAAAGTATTAAAAAAATGTTAAGATAATTTAAAATATGTACATGGTAAAAAATTAGAAAAATATTCTGTAGAAGCACGACACAATAAATACAAAGCTCCTTGCAAAAAGTCAAATAAAAATCCAGCGCTCCAGGAACGGATTTAAATGAAATCCTATGCAACTGCCGAAAAATAAATGTTGCTGACGCCACTAAATTTATGATTCAATATTGACGGATCACAGAAATAACTATCATGTTTTATTAATTTTAATCGTTGTAAAAAAAAATAACAGTTGCTTATTAATTTATTTATGATTCTTAAACATTGTCACTGTAAATAAAATAAGTATTTCATTTCCAAATTTTATGTCTTCCATAATATTTTGTTACATATAAACATTCGAATATATTTTACATGACAATTAATTACTCCCCAACATTTCTTTAATACGTTGTGGCATAAAAAGAAAGCTTAAAAACTAAAACCCGACTACTAAAACACGCTCTAAAATGTACGAAACAAGAAAATAGTCTCCGCTGAAATTATAATGTACAAACTAATAAAAAAATACCGGCTAGTAAATAAACAACTTACTTACACGTATTATATTTAACGTATTTTTGTACTTCATACTAACAGAGCTTTGTTTAAAGGATAGATGTGGTCGTATGCCACTTTGAATGTTTTTTATTATTATAATGAATCTGCTTTTGCTACAGTAGGTGGCGAACGACCACGGCTTTCCTTTAAACAAATCTCTATCAGAATGACGTACTTTTTAAAATTCTTTACTTTAAGTCCTCTAGAGGGCGCTGTAGTCAATTTAACGTAACGTCATGCAATCTATAATCAACGGAAAATGATGAGGTTTCTAACGACACCTTATTTGTCTAATTATGATAACTAGTTTAGAAGTTATGAGGAAACAGATGAACATCCATACCCACATACATACATACATTTAGGTCAAAATCATAACCCTCCTTTTGCTTCGCCGTTGTCGGGTAAAAATACTTATTACAATTATTCATTACTTCAATTAGAAATTTTATGTTAATTTTAAGAAAAACAAATAAATATGAGGTTGAATATAATTATGGTTAAATACTTTATTTCTCTTAAGAATTACAAATTCACTTGCAGAGAAAATTACGTTGTTTTTGAAAAAAAAAACATGCCGCTTAGCGTAAGTTAACGTTATAGTGTTTAACAAATATTTAGTAGCAGAAATATTATATTCCGGACAACAGAGGATTTTTAAATACAGATAAACATTACATTTTAGTTTTAAAATAGAGGGTAGTTAAAGAAAATAATAAAACAGAACACTGCGGATAGCAAGAAGTAACTAATGATGCGTTCAACTACTAGCGGATAAGGTTAGAGAACGGACATTAAAATGCGGAAATTTAGTTTATCGTTGAAGTTGTGTTCACGAATTTTATCATGTAAATATTAAAAACGAAACGTTTACAAGAAAAATAAATGTAAACAACTTCAAACGACTATTTTACTTCTTCCATTTAAAATTACATTCCGTTTTAGCTCGAGCAATACGGATATGTACGTTAACCCTCTGTCTCTTTAATGCATTGCCGGCCATTTTTCGAGACGGGTCCAAGTGGCCCTAACATTCGTAAATCCCTATAAAATACGATTCTTCGTAAATGCTCACTTATTTACTAGGCCGTTATTTATTATGGACGATTAATATAGAAATACGTTAAGGAAAAAGCTAGTATTTTATAGTTAATGTGTGTGCGATGAAGCGCGAAGCCCTGTAGCTTGTAGATAAGCTTCTAGTAAAAAGTTAAGCAACGTCGGATGAGGCCTGGATATGGATGGATGACCATTAGTGCATTAATTTAATGCATGCTTCCTTACTTCACGCTTCAAGGTATGTCCCGCTGTCTGTCTTTACCGGCATGCAACTGTAATACCTTCCAGATTGTTGAACAGGTATGGTTCGGTGGGATGGTTCGCAGTTTCTTTTCGGTGGAAGAGTACGGTTGCCAGCTCACTTTCAGATGTGGATGACCATCTTAGCTCTCCAGGGTTGCTACTCTCGAGGGTATATAAATATGGAACAGGGTTTATGTCTGAGGTCAACCACAGATGCAACCGAGGTTGACCTCAGACATAACACGTGATATGGACACACGTCCATGGGGGGTCAGTGACCAAATATCACCATATGAACTGTTTTTCCTTTACTACTTTCATATTTTACAAATATACCTTGTCGGAGGCCTTACGTAGATTAAAAATATCTGACATTTATGGTAATTTTACATTTCTCTACCTTCCCCTTTTATAAGGAGCGATCCGATGCTAGCAGTCGAAACAAAAAGGGTTGCGATCAAAGGGTGTGATTTGAGTGCCATATTAATAAATAATAGGTTTATTAAGGGTATATTTAAAATCAGCAAAGATTTTCAAATTTCAAAGGAGTACAAAGCACTTATAAAAACTTAACAACTTAAAAACAGAATTATACGCACAAACGGTTTTCAAAACGCATAAAATAAAACAACAGCGTGTCAGACAGCGAATTTTATCCGATTATAAGCGGTCTACTCGCTTTTGAATTTCAAATAACGGCGAAAAAACAAAGAAAGGTACTGGGGTGCCTCAAGGGGAATCTGCTATGAAACATAAATTTACGTTCATATGTATGTGATAGCTTTAGTATCTTTGTTTTGTAATAATAAAATATACGAATCATAATCGTAACTCGCTTGTTTGATGGTTTCTGCTTCGTCTAATACAATTCTTAAACTATTTTGGGTATGAAGCCGTTTTTTCCAAAATGATACCTCAGATCCCCATAGCCAATAATGATTAGTAGGCCAACTATGGACCAATTTTAATTAATATTGATAAAAAATTCTTACCAATTTAAAAAGTTTGCTGTTGTCTGAATGTTGATTTCCTAAGGGGTCGAATTTCGTAATCTAAAGTAAACTAGTAACATCGTTAAAATACTAAAACAAAAAATCCGACTTAAAAGCCTTTTGCACCAATTTATGTGTTAAATAACCTTTACAATGTGTAAAGAGTCTTAATGACTATCTATCTGCACCTATGTATACAAAAAACAAACAAAGTCTATGTCTGTGGCTTCCAAACAAGTATCATAATATTCTTAGCTATTTTTTAGCATTTTGTATATTAATATAGGAGAAGCATGTATCTTCTTCTTAAGGAGAAGCTTCTTAAGATAAATGGCCCACAGTTCAACCAGATAGGGTTTCAGGCTGGTTTGAGGTCGACCACAAATAGGTTGCTACCACCAAGACAGCTGGAAGGCCTCGTTTGTCGGACTCGGCTTTCTCTTACCACACCCTTCAAACCAGAACATAGCAGCCCTTTATACCGCTATCATTAAACAAAAATAAGTGTAGCCGTGACGCCCACAAAATATAACCATAAAGTTTCTACTACATTCAATACATGAAAGCACAACATATACAATCCCTTTATAAATATTTATCTATTTATCTGTCGATTTAATTTTTTATCTGTCTTTAATCTCCAATTTAGCTGAACAATTTGATATAGTGTGAACCTTTCTGACAGTCCTATGTTTTCACTTCACTTGTGCTTTAATAATTTAATTTAATAATGCTCTTCAAACTAGATTGAGTGCTAAAACAGTGGGTATTTTTATTAAGAACAAACTCATACAATAACATTAGGCGATAGTAATGGTAGATGGACCAAGAGAGGCATACAAAAGTCGCAATATATCACTGTCTACTAAAATAAAAACTTGTACGCTGTTTATAAATTCCTTCCGTTTCTCCATTCTTTCCACAGTTATCCATGACATCTTGCTATAAATCTGTGCATCCCACTCAATTTTAAACTTGCACTCAGTTGTGTAAACTTTGGGTTATTTACGATGTTGTAGGGAAATCGAATCGAATAAGACTATTGTTGTACCTATCCAAATTTTGAAGTCCAAAGTGTTAGACTATATAATGTGTCCAAAGTGTTATAATATATAATGATAACGTTATAAATTCTACTGAAGGTTTTATTATGGTAAAAAATTAATTTATAAAAAAAAAAAATAATAATAATACGCTTTTATCGTGCACGAAAAATTGTTATATATATATATAAATTAAGTTTTATTAGTGAATATGTAATTATATAAGTAATTTTTTAAGTAATTTACATTGCCGTCTATACTTTAGCGTGGGTATGATTCAATTAGTACTAGAATGCTATTCTAATAAATAATAAATCATTTTGTGATCTGGACTGGTGAATCGATGGTGAAATATCAATTTCGTATTTTTTAAATGTTAGTAGTGCCGATTGTCACTCTTGCCAATATGGAGAAAAGATGAAATCTTGTATGTAAGAAATTCTGACATTACAAGTATGTATATGACATGACATACTTTTATATAAGATAAATAATATGATGAATGCAAGTTAAGGATTGAAGCTACGAATGTGAGCTAAAGATCTTTTTGAAGCTGCACTTTTCTTCATAGGACATCTCAGTAGCATAGTTTCATAAATTAGCTTTGACATCTCATATTCATTTTCATAATAAGGGTACGTATACACTGAATACATTTTATTTACCTCGTTTCATAGTTTTCGAGTCAAGAATTCATTTTATTTTTGTCATAACTAAGCCATTTAAATTGTAACAACACAACAATTTACCCGTCAAAATTCCAGTAAGTACGTATTGGTATTCTACAAAATAACTTCTCTGATATTCGATATCAAATATGAAATGTCGAACGTGTGACGTCAAAGTCGTAACTCGAAGGCAATTTCAGATTAAACCGGGCGAATAACAATAAATGAAGGCCAGTGGATAAAACAGTAAACGACAGTGGGTAGGTTTTCAGAAATCTCTGAGTAAATAATACCCATTATTATGAAAAGAAAACGGTCCAACTACGTGTCCGGTTTATCTTGACGAGGGTATCTTATTTACATTTGAACGGAAGAAATTTGCTGAACGCTGACCTTCAAAATATTTCTACGTCCTTTGAGATTCAAAATAAATGCCGGGAAAAATTGGACGTTTTATTGCTAAATTGTCCAGCTCGTTAAATATTCAGGACAGTTCTAGAAAGCTTCAAATTTAGTCTAAACAAAATGTCAAAACTGTCGTCGTTGGAAAGAAAGACGTTGGTTATTTTGATATGAGCGAAAATATTTTTGCTCTGGTTATTGTTTTCATGAATTTAGTTTTATACCTTATAATACACTACAAGATAAAATGCCTCAAATACGTGTTAAGTGGGAGTTTTTTTATAAGTTTGAAGCTCAAACGCGCATGCAATCCACTTGATGATAAACGGTCAATGATCATTGGCATCTGTAACCAACTTTATATAGATCGGAGATTCTGTCTGAAGTAAATTATAGATGCACCGAAACTTCTGAAGACTGATATGGTTGCCTCATATTTAAGTGAGCCAGCAACCACATCCTTCTAAAGAAACGTACGATTGCTTTACGCTAGTCAGGTGAGGCATTGCAACATCCCCGGCAGAAGAATTTTTGTTCTACCATCAGATCAGAGTATTTCCTGAGCAACATACACAGTGCGAACATAGTTGCTATAAAGCAGACAGCAGACAAGTTAGCTTTAACCTTTTTTTTACATTGTACACGGATCTTTTCACACAACTCATTGCCTAAAAGCAGCGAAGAAGAAACATTTTAATGAATATGTGGAATTTTAACCGTTTATAAGGCCTCCGATAAGAGTTTAGTGCTATCAGGTAATCACAACTGGATCAACCCCATCATGTGCCTTGCGAAGCATAGATATGCGAATGGAATTATCCTCTAGCGGTCACTCATCCAACTCCCGTCTGCGACTTATATTACTTTTTTAAATTAGTTACGATCTTGGTAAAAAGTTAAACAATTTTGTGGAGATATGCGCGCGTGGGTGTTTAACCATGATAACCCGACTTAAATATATTATTTAACGCTGATGCAGCAAACGAGTAGTAGTCCATCTGATGGTAAGTGGGCACTGCATCCCATGGAGGTCTGAAGGCAACTTCATATACAATAGGAGTTCTGTCTGAACTTAGATACAGGCGCACTACTTCTCTCGAAGACTGAAATGGTCTTCTCTTATTAAAGGCATGACTATGAAAATGCGCGGCGGTGGTACCTCACCGGTCGAACCAGGAACGTTCTATCACCTTGCAAATTACTATATTGACTGTCATATGTAATAACCAAGTAAGTTACGCCATACAAAAGATGAAAGCATCATTGGAGGTAGGTAAATGCAAAAATGCAGAAATATTTTCGTGCTAAATTGTTGGCAAGAACTCTAAAGTAAATCGGGTACATAACTTAAACGATACATTTTAACGGTATCGGAAGCGTGCTAAAAGCTTGAAAGTGGCTCCAAGTTTCGTCAAATGTACGTCTTAAAATCGTTCCTGAAATACGTCCCGTATTTATATTTATATTTGTACTACAACTACTATGCGAAAATAATACTTTTTGAAGATTGAAGTAACTAATGATGCAGATGCAGTCCACCTGACAGTCACCGCCGAAGAACATCTGTAACAAACTTCATATAGAACAGGGGTTCTACCAAAACCATCTAAAGGCCACTCCTGAGAATTAAGATCACTTGATCATAATAGAAGATTGTTGAAATATTTTTTTTAAGATTTGCTGAAATAAAATAAATAAATTGCTTGGGAGATCGAGGAATCGTCGATTGAGGAAAGAAAAATGTTGTCTGGGATATTTCTCACAATGATGGAAATTATGAAAGTCACGATGATGTAATATATTTTTTTGATGTGAATATTAAAATATCAATGGCTTACTTTACTGAAGAGAAATTGTATTAAAATTACACTCGCAAATTTATGAAGCCATGTTGTAAAGTGATCACTACTGACCTGTATTCTGTAACCAATTTTATATGATTATAAAGTCTAATTTGACATCTGTCACAGATATGTTCTTACTCCTGGGGACGTCGAAGAAGTAAAATTGCTTCACTACAACCGAAACCTACTGTTCTATAGGAGGAATAGATGTGACAGTGGCAAAACCGCAATTACGCACCTAGGACTTTAA
>MOOZ01004821.1:91518-106899 GCA_002930495.1 Cecropterus lyciades | reverse complement strand
TCAAATCGGACCAGTAGTTCCTGAGATTAGCGCGTTCAAACAAACAAACAAACAAACAAACTCTTCAGCTTTATATATTAGTATAGATGCCGTTAATTGGCAAGTAATATAATTATTATAACTGCACCTATAGAAAACTGCTTGTTAAAATAAAAATTAGAGATTCAAAATCAAAGCAGTCACACTACAGTGAGATTGCTTTTTAATACGTCATAGAAATTAAATTGTCTAAAAACAAATATTTAACAGTGTGAAGCGCTGTTGTGTACCGGTTTGATAGGTGTAGTAAGGGAGATCCTTATTTTCTCACAGAGAATAACCCGTCCGTCACCTTTAAAAAATATCTTATATGGGGTTAATTACTAGAGAATTCCATAGATGACAGTGACCATACTGACCACTTACTCGTAGGTGGACTGTATGCTCGTTGACCACTTGAATAATATATGAAACGTCTGTCGACAGAAGCTACTTTATCATAAAGTTAAAAATAAATATAAAACTCTTCGTACTTCGTATGCAGCGTAGCACTTTACCCGTTTTTATTTTACATGTGGATTTGCTGTTTTATAGTTTGACAAGATTCGTTTTTTTTTAGAAATGGCGAAGCGCGGACCACTTTCAATAAATATCGTGACATCAACTGTTCATTATCATTCCTTCCATGGACTTTAAGGAATCATTTCTTGCATGGATAAAAATCATCGGAAAAAAAAATTATCTATCGATAATATATATCGTCCGAGTAACATCACTACAAGCAACACAATCGTGCTCCAACACAATGCACTTTGTCTGGAGCGCATAGGATGGACATAACTATATAAACCGTTTGAGACAACGTGAGGAAGCCTCTGTAATTCTGTTTCCTATAAAGTCGAGAGATGAATTTCTATTTTATCCTACCAGGTTTATTAAAATATGAGGGAAAATATATAATATTTCACTTTGTACTGTAAACTTAAAGTATCTCTTAGGATAAGTTTAAATAGAAATACAATGTGATTGAACTCAGGTAAAACCCTTGTTCTGTAGGACGTTGTTTAGATATGACTGCGGGTGGAGTCTATGTTAGTGGCCACTTAACATCAGGTAAACTGCATGCTCGCTTGCTACTTGAATCTTATAAAAATATCATGCATGCATAAAAAGCCATTATTGAATTACTATTACTTAGACTTGCTTGCTACTTGACTCTTATAAAAAATATCATGCATGCAAAAAAAGTAATTATGGAATTGCTATTAATTAGACGTATTAACAGGTGTTATTGATTGTCTCTGTGGTTCCGGGATTAGAATAGGGCTACGGTATCCCCTGTCGGTCGTAAGAGACCCCTAAAAGTGAGTTTTCGGAGTTGCGGACAGCAAGAGTGGGTGTTCGAATCGTCCAGCCAATTTACCCGGGGAAGGATGGCGGCATGAGTGATCGCATACCGTAGTAAAGACCCGACAGTGCGGTGGGTACAGACGCGCACCTGGGTGGAGTTGGATGGGGCAACGCGTTCAGATGACTTCGATTGCGTTTCTTTGAAGGCCCTGGAGTCTCCTGGAGCCACCTTATCATCATCAGCCCACATTAGTCCTCTGCTGAACATAGGCCTCTCCCAAGGCGCGCCACTTTGCCCGGTCTTCAGCTCTCTCCAGTTACTTCCCGTCGCCCGGCGCAGATAGTCGCGCCACCTAACAGGAGGGCGTCCGACGCTACGTTCACTCAGACGCGGTCTCTACTCTAATAATCGTTTACTCCAACGATTGTCGGATACACGGCAGATGTCACCGGCCCATTGCCATTTCAGCTTGCTGGCCTTTTGAGCTATGTTGGTTACTTTGGTCCTCATACGAATATTTTCGTTCCGGTTTTTATTCCTGAGGGACACACCTTAAGTGTAATTCCCACAAAACCCGTTGCGTTAAAAATTTGGTTTCGTTTTCGAACTCAAACAAACTCGTAAGTCAACAAAGTCACACAAAGGCTTAAATATATGATTTTACATATCGGGGAAGGAATGACTTGAATCCTTTCGCGTCCCCTCTACTTTTCAGGTCTTTTCAGTTGTGGCAAGAGGTTTATGTATAGCGCTGGAACATAGAAAACAGTTGCAAAATGTCATGTAAATAATACTTTGAAAGTATTCACACGCTTACTATTTATTATTATTATGTAAAAGTGACTACGTCCAAGATTTAATAATTCGTTAGTGTTTGATCAAGTTGTCATATAATACATTAAAGCAGCTCATATCTCATCTCATCTCAGCTCATCGGCCTTCATTAGTCTCCAAAATAACATTCTTTATGCGCCTTGTATAAACTTGTCCCACTACTTAAGACCGATTTTAAGCGAATTATGAGCAAAGATCTCGAAGTATTTGTAGGGATTGCAAGATTGTAGGTTGTAGGGGTGTATGTGTATTTGTTAATCTTTTACGCAAAAGCTACTGGTTAAATTGAAATATGGCACATAGATAGTTTATGGCCTATATTAACACGTCATATACCTACTAATTACGTCGGTAGACGTGACCGAAGCGGGCGGAATCGCGGGAATAACCTAGTAATACACAATAATATGTAAAATCAGCGAATAAACATCGCAGTAAAAGTAAAATAAGAATACTATGGAATGCCTGACTTCTTGATAATGTCTCCAAAGATGAGAGTAGTTTTGTAATCTGTACTTTGCTGGCATGGTAGTCAGACTATCTCATTCCTTTTATTAGATTGAAGTAACTTACGATCAATCAGGTGCCCTAACCGAACATTGTAACTGGACTTTTCGCATTTGAAACTATATATATATAACCGTGATATATTGACTTCACCAAATATGGAGAAAGTTACAACTTACTCCTCAGAAGAAACGTATCTGTGGCCATTCTCAGGTAAGGCTCTGATCCTATCTGGGCTTAATAATAGTTACCCAAGGTCGGCAGAAGCCACTTACCATGCTGAACTGCATGCATGAACTGCATGCTGGTTTGCTACTATAACCGATTGAATGCGGCGGTCTTTTGGACAAACTTTTGCGCCTGGCGGCGAACAAATATTTCGTGGCTCCACGTGGCGCCTAACGCCAGGGACTTTGATCGCACCACTAAGGTGCTCTCCGCCATAAGTAGTAACTTATCGCTTTTTTACTGTTTTCACGTGCTGTAAATTTAGTAGCCACCCAAAACCAAACGTGGATAGTAATAGAATAATAGTTTTCGTTGTACAAAGTTAATCATTAAAAATGAACTATATTGGCTTGGTCATAATCTTATGGCAGTCCAGGTAAATTTGACTCTGACGATGGTTATGATGCGTAAGTAGGTAGGTACAACACAAATTTGGAGAAACTATCTATTACAATAAGTTTACAAAACAGTATAATATATTTTTTTAGAAAACGTCAACAATCCCTGAAGTATGTGAAATCACGTGATCTGCTGAAACTGTCACTCTAGGAAGGATCTGTGTGACAGATAAAAACACTTTTGTTTACAGAACACCTTTAATAAAAAGTCAATTTATTCGAGTTTTATGGGTTAAAGATTAAAATCCACCATACACAAAAGATATCCATGGCGCCATCCGCACGGAATCTAACCGATTGATACATAAAAAGAGCATATTAGTTTCTAGCTTTTTGGTAGTAATATAACAGTTGCTTTACAATTGCAAATAAAGAAATTCTTTATTCACTCCTCACTTATTTCAATGACAAGCTTCTTAGCCCTAAATCGGTCGTTGGCATCTCGTTAGAGCATCGCATTCATTTTTATAGTCGTTTTGAATTCTGATGTCGTATATCATTGCATAATTTAAAGTTAATTGAAGAAGATTTCTTATTTAATGGAAGTAGGAAACAAGTGTGCTGTATATCTAATAGATAATAGTTTTTTAATATATGGAAGTAGCAAACGAGCATACAGTCCACCTGATGGTAAGTGGCCACTGCCGCTCATGGACATCTGTTACCAGCCCCAAATAAGATCAGTTGCGCGCAGATGTGTTGCTTCCCTTGAAGACTAAGTCGGAACACCTCGGAGACGCATGTCTACGGGAGACATGCGTCTTCCTTGAGACCAGAACACAGCAGCGCATAACACTGCGATTATTTGGTTGAAATAGTTGTAGCGTACCCTTAAGTTGATGCCACCCATTGACATAAGTAATTCACATTTTTCATTGCAGTGGACAACATTTGGTAATAAGACTCAGCTCTTCTCAGCAAATTCAAGTATTTTGGCTTGCAATTGCAAGTGTTAATGCAAAATTCTAATTTTCCTGCTAAATCACACGAACAATGAAGAGTATAAGGTCGTGTTTGTATTTCACATCAGAGTCCTATTTGGATAGGATTGAAGTCCAAGTTGAGGTTATTTAACATAATCATTTGTTCTTCATTGTTCACAAAAGGTTTAGTAGTAATATCACATTTTTCTCTTGTGTCCCGTGATATGCAATATATTAAGTGAATTTACGAAAACTTTTGGTCAGCAAGGTTTAAGCAAATCGTGACCTTCTTATGCGATATCAACGATATCGCATATAAAAGTAGAACAGAAATACAAGCGAAGTCCCGAGCAAAAGCTAGTTGATTATAGATGTAATGCAAATTTGAGATGTTGAAAAATGTAACTTAAAAGAGCATCTCCCTCGAAAAAAGTATATTTGGTTAAAAAATGGCGGTGCGCATAATTAGTGAACCTCAAAGGTCCTTTGAGGGCGAAATGGTTAATTCTACACAATTTTGAGGGGAAATAGCAATAATGACCCCACTTTGCGTGGGAGGTAATAAATTTCATTTGTTTAGTCTAAATTGCTGGAGATGAGGTTATGAGATCGCTTAATCAACTAGAGAAGGATGCAACTGACTATGTTTTATTTGTTCTAAAGAAGAAAAACGGGCACTAAAGATTAAATTGAAATGTGGGAAGGGACCTCTGAGGTCGTTTTTGGTATTCGTTTGGGTCTGGATATTTGTAGACTGGTCTTCCTGTGTATGCATGGCATTTACGACAGCAAGAATCTACACGTTTCGCTATGAGAAAAGTACTAAGTATGAAAGTGGACGGCATAGGAAGATAGTAGAACTCTGTGTGGATCGTCTCCAAAGGTACCAACAACATATTTTTGGCACAAAAAAACAGTGTTAAGTACTGTTGGGTTCTGATTTGAAGGGTTTCTGGGTTTGTCTAAAATAGCATACGAGTCTTAATCCAAGGCTTCCCGGCTTAGTCCTCAGGCGACGTAGATAAGTCGATCATAGAATCGACCCACGTGGTCGAGCGGTCACCATACCGGTCTGACACGCAGTGGGTCCCGGGTTCGATCCCCGGCTAGGCAGATCTGAATGATGAGTTTAGATTTCTGTTCTGGGTCTAGGTATTTGTGTATTCGTCTTTGTGTGTTCATGGCAGCCACGACACAGGAGAAAATCCTACTGTGGGGCCATGAGTGTAGAAAGCGTTTAAAGCGTTTATAGAATCGGCCTTAGGTAGGACTCCAATGTTAACTGGGGTTACTTACAGGTGACAATGGGTGGCAGTGGCCAACGGCTTATCATCAAGTGGACAGTACTTGCTACTTCAATAGGTATTAAAAATACTCGTTTGCTACTTCAATTTTATAAAAGTACTTAGACAACAAGAAAGTGTGCGTCAGCTCCGACGCACGAATTGAGTTTACTCCTTAAGTACGACTATCTAAACAGGCGCAATAAAATTAAATTTAAATAAGTTTCAATTGTTGTAAACAGCGCCATCTATGCGAAGGATAAGAAAACTTGAAGTAATATGCAATTGTTGTAAACAGCGCCATCTATGCGACAGATAAAAAAGGGAAAGATGCGCACAATAGGTTGCGCACCATTCGATCACAAGATTCTTCTCCTCATATTTTCCTTATACAGAGCGCCTTATATGAAAATCGATTCTTAAGGAATAAACTCAAAATATATGACGATAATATTTCAGAATTCTAGGATAAAATCCGTAATTATAAATTTATACGCTCTTATTTATCCCCAACCTTATTTAGCCCCAACCCTAACTACTATACGAAATGAACAAGTCTTTGAAGCAGGCGTCATCAGCCGAATTGAATCATACTGCAGGGTCCTACATAATATATTAATTTGGTGCCTTTTAAAGTCCATATGTTGGCGACGGTCAGGGGTTGGAAACTGTTAGCAGCCCGACTACGTTTTACGACTTCATAAATTTTGCAAACTTTCTCTCTGTAGACGCGGCTAAGGGGTTGAATAAACTAACGATTTAAAGTATTTTTGTCTATATGAGATTTTGAAATCCCTTTCTATAGTGGGTACATGTCTACTATTGTCAAATAAAATTGTTAAATATTAATACAAAAATCCGATTGCTTAAAATGATTGATTGCTTTCAGTTTTAATTCAATGCTAATAAGCAGTTGGTTTCTTCTTTTTTATAATATATTTAATTTAAAGTTTTTATGAGTTTTTGTCAAAATAGTAACGTAAAAGTATTATAATGTTATGTTGTGCGTGCCAAATAAAGGGACATACATACGCTCGAAATACGTATGAGATGTGTTTAATATGTTCCTATATGAGAATTTAGTTAAAATGTCCGATAACAGTTTGTCATAAGCAAAATTCACCGCACATAACTAAACCTAGTGCTACTATTATTTTCATTACTTTATATATGTAATTTTCAGTCAAACTAGAAGAAATACTAAAATCGATACATGAATATCCAGACTCAGGCCGAAAATCTATTTTCTAGGGTTGATCCTGAAACTCGATGTATTAGATCTAACCGAATAATTGTTGTGCATTTAAAAATATATTTTAAAATGTTTTGCTTATTCGCGCAGTTTAATTCGGGAACTGCTAAATGAATTTAATCCAGGTTTTCACGCATGGATGGATTTAAAAGAAATTGATACATTTAAACTACTCTCTATTTCTAAAATATTTAAAATTGTCCACTGGTTCAATATTACAATTACACCTTTTCATACATAAAACGGAACTCTATTACTAAGACTCCGCGTCTGTCACCAGGCGGTATGTCATGAACCGTGATTGCTAGACAGTTGAAATTTTCACAGATGATGTATTTTTGTTGCCGCATAACAACAAATACTAAAAATAGAAATTTAAGAATATTTAAGGGGCTCCCATACAAGACACGAGATTTTTTTTTATACAAAATAGAAAGGATTCGCTTTTGGCCGGTTTTTATCAATAATCACCGTATTTAAAAATTAAAAAAATCGATTAATATGAAAATCGCTCATGCATGTTTGCCCTAAGCTACGCATGAAGGGCGAATGTATATTCTTAATGATATGAAGGAACTTTGCACATAAACCGAGACGCGACTAAACAGAAGGCCATGTGTAATTCTCACATGGCTTGAACTAGGACCCTTTGACCTAGTACCCGAAGTTAGGTCGTTGCCAGAATTATACCCTGCTAGAGTAATAGAACTCCAGAAGAGGTGTGCCAAACTCACATAAACAAGTCCATAAAATACAGTATTACTTCAAGTTTCAAGGTATGTTTACTATTTATACGGGAGTTATGTTCGCTAGGATTTTACGGGTAACAATCGAACCGTATAGCGTTCATACGGTCACATTTGATTACTAATTAGTAACAATACTTCGAAGGCTGCGATACCTATTTCTGACTTATCACAACGTTAGATATAGATAAAAGATACGTTGCCTTTTTGTCAAATCCAACTCCGTCAAGCTACATATAAAACAGAATCAATATTAATGTTAAAAGACTTTAAGTAAGAATTTCCAGAGACAGCTATCATCTTGGAAATAGAAATATAAGCACGATATCTATATCGTGCTTATATTTCTATTTCCACTCTACTCTACTCTCTCTCTACTCTACTCTAATTTTAGCGGTTAAGAATTAAGTACGCCTAGAAATGTATCTTTATAATCATTAACAAATTTATGTAAATCTCAAATAGTGCAAGTTTGGTGTGCAAGGATACAGTATTATGTGTCGTGAATTAAAACTGAAAAAAAAACGTTCATTAAAATTATATATTCCTAAGTGTTCTAGATCTAACTCCATTCCTATATACCAACTAGCTACAAAATTCCGTTGCTCACTAAGAAAATTACGCAACTTTCAAAAAGGTGCGACTAACTCATTAAAACACACAGCGCCTGCTAATTAAGTGTGAGAGGTCTGAGCCGTGTCAAAATGTAATTCAGTTAAAATGTCACCCGTCTTTTAGAATACGAAATCAAGCACTTTTCATATGGAACAAGAAATGGCTACGGAGGTTCAGTACTAAGCTATATTATGAAGAGGTTACAGTAAACTCATTATTTATTTATTAAATTTGGTTCAACGTAGTACTTTAACAAATTACATGGCAAACATTTATAAAATAGGTCGGGTACCCATAATTACAGGAAAACACGGCTCTCATAGTATTTGAATACTGTGACTAACTACTGCTGATTAATTAAAATAGATTTTTATCTTATTTTAAATGTATTTAAGTAAGATTATAGAATATTTTATTTATTTATTGCACCTCTAAAACTAAAAGATACAATAGGGCAAACTAAATGCCTGATGGCATTCTCTACCAGTCAACCCTGGGTGGCTAGAAAATTTGCGGTAGGTAGTAATATAAGAAAGAAACAATAATACTACATAATATATAATATCCGAAGTTATAAATACATACATAAATGTATATTGTACATAAATACATTGAATTGTATTAAATTAAATATATTGAATTGAAATGAATGTCAAAAACTTATATAATTATTTTTCTTTACATAATTTTTATTATGAAATACATTTTTAATTGATATAACAAATAATAATTAATTATTATTGTATAAACCATGTATGGTTTATACAATAAAATTTTTATTTTTAATTTACATAGTGTCCCAAGAATGTCAAGACTTTCGTTGGCTGCAATATTATACTCTCGTATCATTCTATTAATTGGAGATAAAAGCAAGATTTGATTTGGTGATGACAAACTAGTAACATCGTTAATAATATTAAAACAAAAAACCCGACTTCTTAAAACGAATTTTTTGCTCGTTATGATATATATTTAAGTTAACGCTTATATGGGTTTTTGTCAAGTCAATAGTCAAGTAAAAGTATTTTAATACATATATTTTTAGATTGGATTATTTACTAGTTTTCATTTGATACCCATATTGCAGTAGTAGTAAAAAAGGCGTCCCTCCTCCCCCCGTTTTCCTGTATTTTTAGGCGCCATTTAAAAAAAAAAATATAGCCTATGTCATGATCCAAACTGAGACGATTCGAATGATATGTCATACGTCACAATCCGTCAAGCCGTTTGGGTTATAAGGCATGCCAAAAAAATGAACAAACAAACATACATACATATATTAATATATACGCTCGACAAACATTACCCTCCTTCTGACGCAGTCGGGCAAAAATACCACACAGAACGATATATAAATATTAATAACTATCTTAAACATTATCGTCTCACGTTTGGATATGGGAGAGCATACTAAGTCCATACTTTATTACGTTCACATATTTTTATTCTTAGCGGATCAACCTGTCGAAATTATAAAGCTACTAGTTTATTCCGGCGGCCTCACCTACTTCAATCATATTTAACATGATGACAAGTATCCGATTTTTTAATCTAGGCCATTAATTACCTCCTTGGCAAATTTCAGCCGAATCTGATCAGTAAGTTTTGCGTGAAAGACTAAGAAACACACATACATCCTTACAAACTTTCGCATTTACAATATGCGTAAAATAAAAATTCGATAAAGTTGCACGACTTGGTTGTATGGCCAGTTTAACAACGCAGCAGTAAAAATGAAGTGATAGCCCTTCTTAAGTAAAACAACATTAAATTAAGTCCCAATATAAAAAGGTATATATCTGATACGGGGTGGTAAAAAGCAACATTTTTTTATCGGATTGAAGTAGCATGTCCATGGACATCCGTATTCAACTCCTTATATAATACAGATGTATTGCCATTAGGGTTGCCACCCGTAATTTAAAAACAGTATTGTACATTATACTTTATGAGAAATAATAAGTACACGAAAATACTTTCCTTTGCATTATCCGGTATATAAAACTTAAACTTTATAAAAAAACTTTGGTCGTAAGCATTTTTGCGCGAAACAAACATTTTATTAATTCAAGGTTTCTATGGCCATCTTGCTTAGGGAGTGGAGAATATTTAAATGTGGCGATCTTTTTTTTACTCGTCTAATTGTAGAGACATAGGTGTCAAAGATTTTTTACATAGACTACTCCTTTTTTCGCCTACTTAAATTCCTCTCGCTCTAACGTAAAAGTTGCCTAGAGCCAAAACTTAAGGAAAAAAAATTGTACTTTATATCGCAACTACCTACTATTTTTTCTTCGTAGAAAATGTATAGTCGACCCTTAATGTTAGTTGTTGAAGACACTTTTCGCTCTAAGATCTTGTTAACGCTAGTAAAAGGTATAATATGGGTATCTCCCCCAAACCATGGACATAATCTATAACTTGGAAAAATTAGGACGCAAATACTATGGCAATACACTTAATATAAAATAGTCGCTACGTCTACAATTATCTTTAAAAAAATCTTTATTTTTTTATAGTATGCATCCCACCTGATGGTAAGTGGCCACTGCCGCCCATTAACATCTGTAATCAACCCTAGGTAAGATCAAAGTCTCACCTAAGGTTAGCCATAGATGCGTTGCTACTTCTGAGGACTAAGATGGAATGCCTAGGAAACAGTATATCTCCTTTACCACGCCCTTCAGACCAGAACACAGCAGCGCATAACACTGCTGTTATTAGGCAGAAATAGTTGTGGCGGTGGTGCTTCCGGAGTCGATCCACAAAGAGTTCTACCACCTTCAAATAGAATGATATAACTTTACTCAAATAATATATATTTCCAAAAACCCATATTTATGAAGAATTTACATATTACAAATGTGTGCAGAAAATGTACTTTCACATACAATTCACATACTGTTTCGTACACGTCAATAAAATGTCAATTCTCGTGGTTTCCGTTAGATATTTCGATAGTAAAACTGGTACGAGAATTGTAAAATAATTTAAATAAAATTCAATTTTTTCCACCCTTCGCTTTTAGAACAAGAACACCAAAAAATTTAGGCCATATGTTCGTAAATAGAGTTTCTCTAGAATATTTTTTCGCTAGAAGCCAGTTTCAAATAGGAAACAAACACTTGTATTTTTTATCCGATTTTGTTCAGAAGGTGTGTTTGTTTTATGGCATGGGCTACAGTCCATTTCTTTGGCATGCGCTACAGTCCAAATAGATTATGATAAACGACATGTCATTGAAATCGTCTCAGTTTGCAGAGTGATAGACTATGGATTTCTTAAAAATGGTGTCTGTAAATAGGAAAAAATGGGGACGGAAAGGACGACTTTTTATCATCACGACAAATTTAAGTAATAGATAAAAGCTATAAATGATTGTAGGTAAATAGATCATTCCAAAAAATCTGCGATAATTCTTATATTTAAATTTGCTTAATCGTTATAATCATTAACTATCTCTTATTTTCCCTGATCCCCTCTGTGAGATGTAACACGGCCTTGTGTACTGCATTGTTCACAAGTGATTTAACAAAAATATCAAAATTAGTCCGTAATATACAAAATCGCCAGCAAAATGACAGAAGCTACATAGCCGGGAAGATTTGATTCGTAGTGTAGTTCCAAACGGCGGTCCTAGATGCAACATCACCTTGATGTACAGAATAACTATCCCAAAGAGACAATAAAGTGTAAAAGAACTTGTGATAAAATTCATTAAAAAACACCCTACTCTACTTACTCGATAATCTTTATTGTATGTCCAAACCCGAACCTAATAAAGAGAAAGGGCCATTGATAAAATTTAATATAACTTTCTTAAAAACAAGTACTTTTGGTTAATTGTAATTTTCTAAACTGTACAATTTCGTACACAAGGTACAAATTTTATAAACAAATCAGTTTAACCTAACCCGCACAAACCCGTTTTGTCCTTCAATCTTTCTGAGATGATCCATGCTTAGTACAGGAATAAATTTCAATTAAAATCTGCTTTAACATTGTTGACGGCTGTACTTTATTTAAATCAAATTCTGGATTTCTTCCCTCCATTTAAATGCAAAATCCTTTTAGCCTAATACGTTACAGAGCGCATTACATAAAAGGAATGCTGTATGTGCAATGACAAATGTACCCACTTTGTATATATATAATTTAATCTGGAAGCAACCTTTTAAATTTGGAACATTCTGAAGTACGGAGCAATTTGCAAATTACTTGTTAGATATTATCTTTTGTGATTCTGACGTGGAGTTTTTAGTATGTGGAAAATTTGTTTTGTAAGTTGAGTTGATTTCGCTTAAAAATACTTTACATTTAATTATATAAAAATATGTGTCCCAAGTTTGTTTGCGGAGAAGATTGATATATTTAGGGATCGGATGATCGATATTTACTTAGGCTTCATGCGGTATAATAAGCAGTGGGTACCTTAAATACTTTTAAAACCGAGTACAAAACACCCACACTAAGCTGGGTTAGTATTTTTTAATCGACTTCCCAAAGGAAAAAGGTTAAATATTCATCAAGTAAATAAGACATTTTATTGATGTTTGTTTCCAGCACGACAAATAATTCGAATGATTCATCAAATTCACGTACGTAATCGTAAAAGTAGCGTTATAGAAATATAATATAGAGTCTCAGAATTGTTATGATTCTTTACACTAACGATAACTTCTCGCTTTATTTCGACTAAACAGGCTCTTACGGTCACCCATCACATATAATCTGAGTAGATCCGACGTTATTTAGCCTTACCGCTTGGCCATGAAACATTCGGTTAGCGCCGCAAGTGACAGCGAGTTTTTTAATTTAGCTACAATGTATACATATATCTGTATATATTAATAAAATAGAAGTGTCTGTTTGTAATATCAAAATAACAGCTTTTTACCAAATCCATGTGGAAGTACATACGATACTGATAAAAAAACATCAATTACTAAAATTTTTGTGTGTCTGTCTGTCTGAACTGGGTAATCTCTGAATTGGGTAACTCTCCGATTTTGACAGGACTTTAATTGTTGGATAGTAAATTTTATAAGGCGTAACTTAGGCTACTTCTATTTTAGAAAAGTGTGTAAACGTAAATGAAAACTTAAGAAACCGCGCGCGCTCTACCTACCGTCACTGCCGGTAATGTTAGTTGCTATCAGTCCCCTCTGAAACAATGCTATAATGTAAAAATTGTATGAGCTCCAAAATTTTCAAAACCGCGGGGTTCAGGTAGTTCTCCATAAAATTTCATGACATTAGCAGATCAGACTTTTGTTTAACGTTGACGCTTGCAGCGCAAAGCGATTGACACTTAAAGGGAATTCATCTATTACACGAGGTGTAATAGATTACTATATATTATACGCGCTTCATAGGAGGACATACTTCAAAAGTGCGAGTAATCGCTTTTAAAAACGTCACTAGAGCTTATTTTAACATTTTAAAATAAAAATCTGATGCGTAACCAAAACCGAAATCAACGTAACACCAACCAAGCGGACCACAATATAATTTACCTGCGCATACTTCGAAATTACCTGTTAAAATTTAATTACGGACAAATAAACTGGCAACCAATCACACAAGGTAATCACACCTACCCTGAGGTCTGTGTGCGTCAAGCATGTTGTTTTAACACCGAAACGATTCAATACAACGACGAAAAGATTTCGATCATGCATAATATTATATGTCTTTTTAAAAAAGACAGTCGAAGTGGGAGTCTCTTTTTTGAAGTCCTTTAAAATACATGAGTATAATAATATAAGTAATTTGTGACTGATAATAAAAATTCATAAATTTGCACTTTAAATCATTTTAATTTTAGTTCTCAATACTGTATATGAAATTTTAAGTAGCCATGTGCATATGTGAATATTAAATTTTTAATTTAGGGATAAATGAATCTAAAAATTTTCTTAAAATGTCTGCCAAACTGGATACAATTATTATTAAGACTATTATGTCTTAATAATAATTGTATCCAGTTTGGCAGACATTTTAAGAAAATTTTAGATATATTTGCATTAACACATCTATGCTACCTTACAATAATTATAACGTGTTTCATTACATAATGAAGTCATCTCAACGATTTCACACTCTCGCTCACACAGAAGAAGAGAGAGATAATTAGGCTTTTTTATTACAACCTTTAATAAGTTATAAACGTCACTGGTAAAATTTTATAAATATCGTAATAAAGATGTATGTAATACGAAATTATTTTTATTGAATGAAATACTTAAAAATGAATGAAATACTCAAAATTTAACTTGTCCTTCATATATGTCACTAGCAGACCCGTGCCCACATCGTTGGGCATTAAAAATGTTCGGTGTGGTTCTCAGTACTAAATGTTAGGGTTTATTACCCGACTGGTAAAAGAAGGGTTATGTTTTGACCGCATATGTATGTACATATATCAATTTGCATGTCAATTTGGCGAAATACATGTTTCGCCAAATTGATATTGACGCCAAATTGAAATTGACATTGACGCTCTATTATGTAAAATCATGGTGTATCTTTGTTTGATACCTATAAAATGAATATAAAAACGCTAAACGCTTTCTACACTCATAGCCCCACAGTAGGATTTTCTCCTGTGTCGTGGGTGCCATGGACACACAAAGACGAATACACAAACACCCAGACCCAGAACAGAAATCTAAACTCATCATTCAGATGTCGGTCTGACAGCTCGTGCCAGCCAGCCAGTGGGTCTCGGAACACACTAAGTGTCAGACCAGTATGGTGACCACTCCACGACGTGGGCCGTCATATATTAAAATGATTGAATTAATGAGAACATTAAAATGATTTTATTTCAATTGTTTTATTCTTCTTTATATACAATGTGTTATTATCTGGCAGAAAAGAAGAACCAGAGATAAACTAACATATAATATATCTGACCATGGAAAAAACACTCTTTTTAAATTAATGTCTCCCTTTGTTCCGTACCATTATTAATAAAAAACGGCAAATAAAATCACGTTTTTTGTATGGGAGCCCCCCTTAAATATTTATTTTATTCGTTATATTTGTTATAAATATTATTTTATTCGTTATATTTTATTTGTTATAGCGGCAACTGAAACACATTATCTCTAAAAAAAATCAACTGTCTGCCTATCACGGTTCACGACATACAGCGTGGTGACAGACAGACGGACAGACGAATAGACGGGCAACGGAGTCTTAGCAATAGTGTTCCGTTTTTACCCTTTGGCTACGGAGCACTAAAAGCATCTAACAGAAAT
>MOOZ01004821.1:15814-28272 GCA_002930495.1 Cecropterus lyciades | reverse complement strand
CCCGGAGTCCTTCATAAAGTGCTAAGGACGGCCACCGGGGGGTTTTAGTGCGGTAAAAATCCCACATAACCCGGCGTTGCTCCCACGGCGTCGGGTACCTTTTGCAGGTTTCCCCCTCGAGAAAAAAAAAGATACATTTCTACATATGTATACTAGTGGGATAATGAATTTGAAAATAAATATTTTTGACACTAAAATGAAACAACTCATTAGCACTTTGTAACGAAAAAACCGTCACGGAAACGTGAAGGTGTCAAACCAAGTTCCGTGACACCATTAATTAAGCATGGTGACAATTAATTACGACCATGACAGTACGCTGACGAAGCACTTCGTTCGTATCATCTACAACTTTTAGGGTCGTTTATAGAGGTGCGGAATTGACGCGATAATGTTCAAGAGCTTTTGAAACTACTTACAATTATACATTTACAACGCAACGAAAGGCGTGTGTGTCGGTGGCAACTAAAGAGACGAACTGATATTTTTTTTAGTTGAAAGAGGTTTATTGGATCGATTAAGCTGAAACGAAAGTTATTAGCTATATAGTTTAAAGATCATCAGCTTTTTTATAATCGGAATCTGGAATTTGTAATCTTTAAAAGTTTTCTTCTAAAATTTTAATACTATATGTATCGAAACACAATTTCTAGTCAAATAGATTTGCATAGAAATTAAAAGTAATCATTAAAATGCTTATAACTCTTCGATTAAATTTAATCATACGTATAGTCATATAAGAATTAATCCAGTGTAAGTTTACATGAGTTCCTGCTCCATAACTTTTCAGGATGAAACTGGAACACTTCAAGTACGTGACGTAAGGGAGACAGACTTATCCGAGGCGTTAGTTAGGCTAAGTTAGTCGTTCGTAGAAACGCATCTGTGGCCAACTTCATATAGTTCTAATCTTTTTTTAAAGTTATATAGAAGTAGCAAACAAGCATGCAATCCACCTGATTGTAAGTGGCCACTGGCACCCTAGGACATCTGCAATCAACCCCAGTGTTTTACTTGAAGTTAAGCACAGATGAGTTACTACCCCTGAGGACCACAAGTAAGAACGTATAAAATAAGTATATCCTTACCACACCATTCAGACCGTTCTGGTCTGAATGGTGTGGTACAGCAAAGTATAGTACTGGTGGAATTCATTACAGATGCCTTTGCGCACTGGGCACTTACCATCAGTGAATTGGATGCTCGTTTATTATGTCTGTGATCTATAAATCGAATTAAAGCAAAAATATTTTATTAAAAGTATTGCCTTTAAAGAATTATTAACACGCTTTTATTTTCGGTAGTATATATGTATCCATGTTTGTAACGGAATCTTTGAATGCAATTTTTACCCACTTTGAAACGTCGGATTGCGTTGAAACTTTGCACGCTTATCAAGGACCGATGACAATACAATATTCTAAAAGCGTGTTAATATAACAATTATTAACATTTACCACCCCACGCTTTATTACGATAAAAAATTTTTTTCTTATCGCTCTCTTTTTTTAACTTATAGAAAATTATTTTCGGTTTATTAGTTCAGCGAGTTATAAAAGCGTACTGTTTTAGTTTTTTGAACTATTATTTGTTTGAACAGTAAAATCTATCACCACTTCGCAGTGTTTCGTTATGGAAAAGAAGCGATAAGAGAAACTCTATAATACATACTATCTAAACAAAATATAACCACTGTTTTATATCAGTGGTTATATGATATAATATACGCATATGCTTTACTCAAAAAACTAATTCTATCAAACTCAAACTGATTTCGCTTGCTATCTTGCATATCACGGAACTCGTTTGTTCCGTTGTTAAAAGCGAAATTCTAATATTCCTGCTAAACTTGAAAACAATGAAAAACAGAAGCACTCAAACAAAAGTCAGCTTAGCTTGAAGTAGTTAGGTAATAAAACATGTTATCAGGAGTAAATCTCAAAGCATTATCAAAGGAAAAAAATGATCGAGAACGACACAAACGCTTCGCACGACATCGGGAATATTTTTGTCGATAGGCGATAGAAATTTCCTAAGATTTGCTATTAGAAATTGAACCGTACCTTCTTGTCCTCAAAGTAGAATAGGGTAGAGTGGCGTTTCTGGACAATATTCATGCCGTGTCGTATTAGTAAACGATACCCTTATTCGATCCAATCAACGTTTATTCAGAAAAATACTTGAATAGAGCAGATTGCTTCTGCGCTTATTGGCAAATCGAAAGCTCCATGGAATACCATCATTTAGGTCGGTTGTGCTGAGTTTTCATTTTGTCAGATTATTAGGATTGAAAGTTGAAAACCGCCGGGTCATTTCCTATTTAGATTATGTCTGACATACCATGAGGACCTTTTAAATATCGAGGAAAATCGTGAGAAGTTGTTTCACATCGAAAAAATAGGTACTCTACATGTAATAAATGTTACACGATAACTTCATTGTGTTGTAGTTTTTTATATACTTATTGTTGCCTATAATATGAGGGTTATAAGAGGAATATTCTATTTTATTCTTTAATGTTTTACCTAACATAATCGTAAAATGAATGTTAATTAGTAATTAGTTGTGACAAATACTTATTTACATAACTTTTTCATACAATAATTATTTTATTACTTAAAAATATTTTTTGTCGTAAAACAGCTGCTCTCCTTAAATAGTGTATTTAGTTACATAAGGTGTCAAATAAAAATCATTTGGCTAGGACAACCTCTATAATTGTTTTTAAAGCAAGTTACAATCTGTGTGTCGTCGATGACGATCGGAAAGGCGAATGAATCAAATATAACCGTTACGCCAGCGCTTGACATTTGACGTTTTCTTTTTTTTTTTACTAGGAGGCGCGCATAACGCCTGAACAAATAGTATATGGTAATAAAAAAAAATACCGAATAACATTATTTATTTCTTTGAAGAATCAATCAAGGATTTATTAAAAAATATGAAGAAGGAATGAGAAATAATTTAATGATAACCCTATCATGTTTTCTCTTTGCCGTAATTAATATTGACATTAATTAAATTGAAAATTAATTTAATTTATTTTCGCAAAATATGATGTAATGGCGCATTGAATTCCAATGCGTAATTTGCGAGTTTTTTTTTATTTAAACACAACATTTAATGTAAAATATTGCCAATCATTATTCATTTAGTATTGCTAATATTGCTTTCAGGATCACTCTTGTTATTACACGTGTTTAATTGTAATATGAATATAAATCTAGACTCACCTGATCCTGACACCTTGCTGACAGGATGAGTTACTGGAGCGGCAGCGGTGGTTGCTGTGTTTGGTGGATATACCGGATCGCAGCACTCTCTCTCCGGAAACTCGCTTCCTCCCACCCATCCCGCCAGAAACAACAGGACCCATACCCCCACTTTCGAACATGTTACTTTGGGGCATCCCACCCCGAGCTTCGTTGAAATCGCCCCCACTTTGGAACAAGCCACCCCCAGCTTTGAAAACCTATCCCCCACTTTAGAACGCCTTTTCGTACTGGGGGATCTATTCCCCACGTCAGGGAAAACTTTCCCCGCAGCACAACCTATTCCCCACCTACGATCTATAACACTAGGTAACATTGACCATAGATTACTTAACCACACTTGAATTCCCGCTGTACCATCGTCACTCCCCATCCCCTCTTTCCTATTCGACCCATCCCCACTCTTGTACTCAGTCATCTGACTTTCACATCACACTTCTTAGCACAAACACTGATTACCTAATGATATGTATTCGTTACTTACACGTCCAAGCAATATAGTATCTGAATTTGTATATTTATTTTTATTTATTTACCTAGAAACGTGGAAAATTAGTTAACAAAATTACATTCAGAAATTAAAATATCTCCATTTTGTTCGAAACAGACAAGTTTTAAGACTAGTACACAAGGATAAAATGGAATTAACAAAACTGTGGAATTAAAAAAATGCATTTGAAAAGTTTGAAATATGCTCAAGAGGATAGAAATTGTGCATGGTTCTGTAACTCGGACAAGTATTTTAAAAAGTTTAAGTTTAGTTTATATTTTACGAGTAGAAATGTACGTTCCTGTATGACCATTAAGTTAAAGATTTATGTTATGGTTATTTTATAAACACTTTATTTTTTCTTTAGAAAGATTCTCTTTAAATTTAATGATTAATATATACAAAATAAATTTTGTTATAATATCTAATTTATTTTTAAGTTTATAATGTGGTGGAAGTAATGAATACTTTATAACGAATACTTATAAAATATCGCTTTTTACACTTTTGGTCGCACACTAGGATTATCTCGCATGTCGTGGGTACAATAAATACAGATAAAGACGAATACATACGCAGACCTACAACCGAAATCATTTTTTTTGTAACATAGATGTAGCAAACGAGCATGCAGTCCGCGTGATAGCAGGTGGATACTGACGCTTTAAACAACCCCAGGTAACATCAAAGTTTTACCTGAGGTTAGCCACAGATACAATACTACCCCTGAAGACTAAGTTGGAATGCCTCAGACTAGTACACCTATCTCTTTCAGACCAGAACACAACAGCGCATGTGACTGCTGTTATAAGCGGCAGAAACAGATGTGACGTTGGTGTTTCCAAAGTCGAACCACAAAGATTTAAAGATTTTTATTGAACTAAAACAAAATGATAAAGTATTACATATAGTAAACATTTGTAATAGTAAAATACTGTGTTGCAACTGTTTACGCCCATCCCGGGAACACAGGATAGTTTAATTAAATTTATATATGTGTTCATATATAAATTTATGTTATTTTTAAGTATTATACAGATCACAAAGAGTTCTACTCCCTGAATTCATCACTCAGATGCCTGGCCGGGGATTGCACCCGGAACCCGTTGCGTGTCAGACCGGTATAGAAAACACTCCACCACACGGATCGACACTAACTTTTTACTACACGTATAAACGCAAGTGTATACTTAAGTAACATGCAACTTTTATTATGAATGCGATAATAGATCTGAGGCGTCCTTGCGCTGCTTTTGAAATTATAACTCTATGCAGTTCTTTTCATTTATTTAAATTTTACTTTTAAAATATGAGTTTATGTTAATACAAAGGTATTTAAAACACCTGCGAGTACTTATGCACCAATGATGGTCTCATGTTTGAAATAAACTTAATGGCCCTTCCATTAGGTTCTTATGTTTGAATCCCTACAGATTTTCATAGTACGTATTAGCAATTGATCATTACTTACTCTGACGATAAAATAAGAAGTCGTGAAGAAATATCAACGCCCAAATGTTATTTGAACAAAAAAGTGTGTGTCAGCTCTGACGCACGACTGGAGTTTACTCCTTAAGTACGATTGTCTAAACAGGCGCAATAAAATTTAATTTAAATATGTTTAAATTGTTGTTAACAGCACTATTTATCCGACGGAAGAAAGAACTTGAAGTAAGTTTCAATTGTTGTAAACAGCGTCTCCTATGTGACGGATGAAACAGGGAAAGGTGCGCACAATAGGTTGCGCACCAAAAACGTAACGAGGCCATTCGATTACTAGATTTTACTCATATTTTACTCATACCGGGCGCCTTATATGGAAATCGATTCTTAAGAAGCAAACTTCAAAAAGTGAAATCTACCAATTCATCCTTAGCCAACGTGATGGACTATAACCTAATCTGAGATAAGTTTTAATTTATAAGTTTAACTTTTTTTATACAAAATCAAATAGCAATAAAATATTCAGTCCAGTTGACGGTCAACGTCTCGCAATCTCTGAGGATCAATTAATTATAACATATTATTGTCATGAAACTGACTGACATATACTTGAATACGCTTTTCTTATTAAAATTTGAAGAGTGAAGAGTAAAAGTTATGGCATCACAGTAAAAAAATAAATAGATAAACAGACAACTGTGAAACGAATAACCCGCTTACCTGGTTTTTTACATATTAGTTTGAATTAACAGACGAGCATGCAGTCCAACTGATAATAAGTGGTTAATGCCGTCCATGGACATCTGCAAGTAACTTCCCATAGGACCGAGTATTCTATCTGAAGCCGATTACAGATGCGTTGCTACTCCCGAGGGCTAAGAAGATCGTATAATATAGAAGTAAGGAACCACACCCTTCCAGCGAGACGCATGAATTGCTTCACGCTAAAAACAAGTGTGTAGTACTTCCACGGTCGAACTACATTGCTTCTATCACCATTCGATTCTATATGGTTCACTGCCTAGACATATTTTATTACTAGAAATATTACAAAACTTTCTGTATATTTGACTGGTTTGAATATGTCTTCAAAGCAGTCAAATATACAGAAAGTTGTGGGTTTGGTCCCCGGTCAAGCTTTTTGTTGGTTTAAGCAGGTGGTCGATAAATTTAAATGTATATTTGTATGTTTCTCACGACATAATCTTACTAGGAATTTTAGGATTTAGTAAAGAAAGCGTAAAAAATATTTTTTTTTCTGCTGTGTACACTCAGCCTAATATTAAGTACGCATAATACAAATTGAAATCTAAATATGCTATTTAACTTTTCTGTGAAAACTCATCTCTTATTGCCTTTG
The DNA here is from genome assembly GCA_002930495.1 of Cecropterus lyciades. NCBI lineage: Eukaryota > Metazoa > Arthropoda > Insecta > Lepidoptera > Hesperiidae > Cecropterus > Cecropterus lyciades. The sequence continues at coordinate 21,707 of MOOZ01004821.1, read as the reverse complement.
CTTAAAACTTTGTATATTTGAAATATGTTTTAAATGCTTTTTCTGATTCATTTGTGATCTAAAAAATGTTGAAAACAAAAACTCAGAGCTATTTGCTTTAATTACGACTTTATCAATCTCATGTTGCTAGAATTGTGACTTTTTTATCTAATGGACTTGCATTTACAACTTGCAATGATTTCAATATAATAAACTTTAGTCTAAAGTTTACTCATTCTGAGAGGATTCTCACTCGCGCCCATCGGCAACTTTCGTTTTAATTTCAACCTTTATTTATTAAAAAAGAGTGGTAGGACGATTGGTAGTGGTTTTTCATGAACGCTTCCGATTCATATGACGTACCTAATGGCTTTTTTCCAAATTATTAATATTACAAATAGCAATATCAAATCTTGGTGCTGTCTTGTTGTATGTTCCAATACTATTTGGCGTTCAAGCAGGATTTTTATTATTTGAAAATAGCAAACGAGCATACAGTCCACTTAATGGAAAGTGTTCACTTCCGCTGATGGACATCTGGCTAATCGAGTCCAGGAAATATTAATGTACTACCCGAAGTCGAGCACAGAATTTTGAAACACCTTGTATGAAAAAACCAGTGCAAAGTACATTACAAGGTATGGCCGGAAAATAAAAACTAAATGTGCAACGTATACAATTAATGTTTTAAGGAAACGTTATAAACTGGTATTAAGGGCACAAACATAGGACTGCGTAACATTGTACTAGGCAGGATTATTTGAGTCTACCGAAATGGAACCACAGAATTCTGATTAAGACTGCTTCAGGACTTTCCCAGATCATGAGGCGTACCAAGTCGTAAGAAATAAAAATTATTATAAAAATATTTTCACTCAAAAACTCTAACATCTTTTGATTTATTAACACAATCAAACTTCAAAAGCAGACTAATAAAACTTTTCATTTTAAATCCACAGTAAATTTTGTGCAAAAACGCGAAATTCTCAAGTCAAATAAATAAAGTGCGTTTTAATAATCCACAGGTTGTTCCAACTTAGGCACTTTCGAATTAGTATAGACAGCAAAAACGCGAAGAACAAAGTTCTATTGCTGGCGAATAACGATCGATTTTTTTACAATTACATAATAGTGATCTTAAACAACCTTATATTATAAAATAAGCGTTCCATCCTGTAAGTCAAAGCAATAAGAGATCTCTCGCCAAGCTAGGTCATGTCTAACGAGCGGCCGTACTGCGACAGTCTCAGTCAGTGCTTCTAGATCGTGATTTTAAAATTACTGTGAAATTACAGTAGATGATATTTTAAACAGTTTTGAAGGGAAATTTTGGTCGGCGAAAAAGAAACGGTCATCCACTTTCATTGGGTTTGTGCAATTTGACGAATAAAAACAAGGTCATCGATCATAATCGAAATAAAATTTTACTGTATACTGTTATGACCCATTACAGTACATAGAAAAAAAGTTGAAAATACAGTAGACAGTATGTCTACTGTATTTTCACTAATTACAATGCATCACTGTAATTACAGTGCATCTGGAAGCACTGGTTTCAGTTTAGAGCTTGTACTCGTATAAATGCAAGATGTTGAGAATGTTCGATAGCTTGATTGCGCCATCTGGTGGTATGTTGGGGATAGTCGCCACGGACAAAACTCTGTTCCTGCAAGCTGTGAAATGTATTAATATTAACCTGCATTAGTATATCTAATATATATATATCGTGTGTTAATATATATATATATATATATATCGTGTGTTAATAACTTTCTTCCTTCGAGAATCGTGATCCGTATTGAGAGAGCTATTAAGCAATGATGATAATTTTAGTTTATGATCGGTAGAGTATATCAATCACTGAAATTATGAGTATTAGATTTGGCGCAAAATATATTTTCATTTCATTTCTGCGGATACACGTTTATCGTCTACCAGTCTTAGTACAACAAGTGTATATCAAAATCCTTAGAGAAATTTGCTCCGTAATAAATTATTTCAAATTGCCCTGTCTATTATAAATTAGAAGAACTATTTTGACATGGTTTTGAAATAATTCCAAAACTTCCCCAGAGTCTTTGTTCGTCAAATATTAATTCAATATTACTGAGCTTCTAAGATGACACTCGACTGTCAAAATTAGGGAGAAAATTGGGAAATCCGTTTTATAAGATGTAGTAAAGATGATAGTTCAATTAAAAGTCAAGTAACTAAATCTTCAGAAGTAACGGATTGAGGAAAATTAGGACGTTGTGCTTCCATTAATGTAAATAAAATATGCGCAACTTTTACGAAGATTGAAATTTATTTTAGTGGTTCCATCGGGGTTCTGGAGAGAAACGTCTTTGGTAATTTGCATTAGTGACTAGCTTTCCCCGTGACTTTGCTTGTAATCGGAAACGTCAAATTGAAAAGAAATACTTTTTTGACAATGTTATATTTTTACCCGACTGCGTCAGAAAAAGTAGCGTTATTCGAGCGTTTGTATGTATGTATGTCCTTTGTCACGCGCTACAGCCCTAACGGCTTGACGGATGTCAATATGATATATGATATATCATTGGAATCTATTCAGTATGTAGGGTGACATAGGCCAATTAATTTTTGATGTCTTTGTCTATATACATCTTACATATATTTAAGACTTGGAAGTCTTAAGTTCCACACATTTTCCTTGTTTTATACATATTATTGAAGTATCAAATCAGCATGCACATCTGACGGTAATTGGCTACTGATACTACTGAGCACATTTTAAAAACCCCAAATAAGATTTTCTAATCTTATTTAAGTAGGCCTCTGCCTTCCTAAGGGTGGCCACAGTGAGACCATTCTGAATACTCACTTGACATGTCTCGTACTTATACGAGTATATCTCGTAAATCCTCCTTACCGCACCCTGGAAACTAAAAATAGCAGCAACTTTCTACAATTCCGTTGTGAGGCCAAAATTGGTGTCGCGATTGTTCCTCCAGAATTCTTACAGCCACGAAGGCGGTGGAACCCACCTTGATTTTTTTCCTACGTTTTATACAACAATTACAGAACCATAAAACGTTATTCCCACTACTACGTAAGCCACAAACACATTTTATGTAAAATCAATAAGCATGAACGGTTCTATTCCGAACCTCCACCCGGTCGTAAATAAAATATGGCCGACTTCCGGTCAAGGCACGCACTAGCCCTTCGCACTTACGATTATCCGAATTGGCGCCTAACATAACTATGTAAGTATGCCTGGTTTTAGTTAGGTCGGGTAAAGTAAAACCTTATGATTGTCATTTATTGAATTAAGTCATTTATAGAACTTTTCGTACTGTTATTGATGCTATATATCGTTTGGGTTAATTATAGCGTCTTATCACCGCGTTACTAAGACCAATACTAAGACTCAAATTTTCAACGCGAGTAATTTTTTTCGCTTGTTATCTTGCATATGACGGGACAATCGAGAGTAAAAACAAAATTCTGATATTTCCTCTAAACAATTTGTAAAAAATAAAGAACATAAGTGATAGGACCAGCTCTATGGGAGGTTAGAGATGTCCATGGACGACTATGCTATCATCAGAAAGATCATCTATCTTACCGGCAGGAAAACAAGTCATTCGTTACTTCTATATTATGAAAGATAACATTTGAATGCATGGATACAAGAATTATCTTTGCTCAGTTCAAAACTATATATTTTATCCAGACAATGTACGTATTACGAGCATTTCTGAACCGGAACGAAACGCATTACGTCTGACAATAGTATTCCAGTATTGCGTTCCGGTAACGTAGCGTCTTATTTGCGTTTGTAGCATCGAGATTACCTACTATTGGAAATCCAATAGCTTTAGATAAGAACAATAAAGACTTAAGTAGAGTTGATATGAAATGTCTTTATTTTTTATAGGCTTACGGGGGCACTTACAAATTGTCAGTTACAATTTTCAAGTGCCCCGGTTCAATGATCTCATCTAAAAAGAATTGAAGAATCTTCTACTACGAATTCGATATAATACATGAGTCACTTAATTTGGACTTTATAATTACAGATAGATTTTATCTCCTACTTTTTCATCAGATTGAAGTACAATCAGATGGAAAACGAGCATGCAATCTATCTGCCACTAAGTGATTACTTCCGCTCATGAACATTTGTAAACAACTTTAGATAGAACAGAGGTCCTATCTGAAGTCGATTACTGGATACATTGCTACTCCTGGGGACTAAGATGTTCGCGTATAAGTGAGTCGGGGACCACGACCTTCAATCGAAATGCAAGAACTGCTTCACGTTACAAATACATGTGGCGTTGGTACTCCCCGGCCGAACCAGTGTGGTTCGGCCGGGGAGTACCTACGGGGAGTACCTATGGATACCAATCTTTATATAATTACGCCTTATCTCGTTGTAATAAAGGACATCCCGTGAACGTAAATGTTCACATTATAGTATTGGTTTTTAGGAGACGATGCTTGGATAAATATTGTACTTAAAGAGTTTAGTAGTTTTGGAATATGCATCATTAATTAAATAGTATACAAAGTAGAAAATAATTGAAGCACCCGAATTAATTATAAATAAATAGCGGCATGATAATAATTGGCCAAGTTTGAGTCAAACTCGCACACGACAAACAAACAAAATATTTCATTTTGTGCTTCAGTTCAAACTGAAACACAAAATGAAAGATTTTGTTTTGAGGGTTTGTTAGCGTAGCAGCTACAGAATACCGCTGCCAAACCGCAGCCGACAACACAGGTAGACAGTATATCCACTGAGGGTATTGCCCGGGCTAGGAGGTGTTCCTCGGGGCACGCAGACCTTACGCTATGTGATGACGCCACCATCGCGGCATAGGACGACTATCAAAGTCAAAGTACAGAAATATATTCTTTGAGATGGTATAAAATTTCCGCCTAATACGGTTCTTGTTAAAATGTAAATGCCGACAAAAATATCGGTGGTATAATTTTAACTTTTTTCTTCATTTTCGTATTCGTTGTTATAACGGGCCCTAGTAATACACATAATGTAAAAATTCAAGTGTCTAACATTTTTATATGATTAAAGTAACAAAGGGACATGTAGTCTACATGATGGTAAGTGGTGACCGCCTTCCATGGACATCTATAAACGACTCTATTTCAAACAGAATTTTTTATGCACGGCATTGACAATTGAATCAAAAATCAAATCGACTGCTTTTTCGTTACTTACTATTAAAAAATCATTAAGTTGGCTTAATGTTTCCGACAGTTTTTTTTTGACACTCATAACCCCACAGTAGGATTGTCCATGTGGATGTGGATGGATGTGGATTAGGTGCCATGGACACACAAAGACGAATACACAAACACCCAGACTCAGAACAGAAACCTTATTCAGATGTCTGTCTGGCCGGGGATCGAACTCGGGACCCGCTGCGTGTCAGACCGGTATGGTGACCTCCTCCACGCAGTCGTCGTCACTTCTAAATACTATCAGGTCTGTATTCCACATAGTTACATAATGTACTCTATGTATGTAGCAATCGAATCTGTTACCGGGGCAAAGACAACTGTTACGTGAAAATCACATGTTGGAGCGAACGGCTAATCTATTAATTAAATCATGACATTGGCGGAGATACGAATGTTACTACAATCAAATTAACTGGATTTTTTGGTGTTCTATACATTGGAAAGGATAACCGAGCATGGACATACATATATTGTCTATTAAAACCCACAACCGTAACAGAAAGCTAATAAAAATCTTTGCATAAAATTATCACAGAAAGACACATATCGTTATATCTATCTAACTATATCTATCTTTTACCAATATCACTATCAGTTATGACTAATATTATAAACTAGCTGACCCGGCAAACATTGTTTTGCCATATAAAGCAAAAACGCAGCGCATGCAACGGAA
>MOOZ01004821.1:2358-15691 GCA_002930495.1 Cecropterus lyciades | reverse complement strand
CGTTCAAACAAACAAACAAACAAACAAACTCTTCAGCTTTATAATATTAGTATAGATTTAAAATTTTAAGAGGAGTTAGGTGTGTTTGTTATTCTTTCACACAAAAACTACTGGTTGGATTTCGGTAAAATTTTGCACGTCAAGTATAACTTGTAAAGACGCAGTCAATCATTTAGCGATTTAGAATATGATGACATTTCGTACTAAAAAAATATCTAAATTTTACGTTCCATTAATAACCGCGCTTTAGTAACTCCAAATAAGAAATCAATTTTAGTTTCAAATGCAAATTTCGTATAAGTTCCCTTTTATTCTCACCGTGCGATATTTGAAATGAAATGAAATATCTTTATTTTGCATAGGCATTGCAAGGCTATGCGGGCACTTGCAAATTGTCAATTACAATATTTTTCTTACATCTTTCTTTTTCTTTGAGAAGATCCGGCAAGAAACTCAGTGGGTTTGTGTTTCTTTTTTCCTTGTATTACTTTGTATATATATATATTTAACTATGTTGTTGATTACATGGCAATAATAGCTAGCTTCAGTATCTTGCCTTACGTTTGACTAAACTAGAGGCTTGTATGGCAAGATACGCTACACTTTGACATGTAATTAAATATTATATAAGGCAGCTAACCATAACCACATATAGCGGGATCCATATTACATTTCAGCATGAAATAGTGCAGTCCATCTGTAAACCACTGATTCATATGAAATGAATCAGTTATTTGCACATTTCGCGGTATGAGAGAGTACCACTTATATGTATGATGGACTCAAACCGAGTGTTCGGCAAACTACACAGAAAAAACGTACCTTCTAGATGGAATTTTCTAAAAATCCGATGTAACATAGTAGAGATACATTAAAATTTTAAAATAACATAAGGGTCTAGGTTCGTGTCGAGTCCGCACGTCGAATTTATCATCATTATATGCATATTTAAAATTAATAAATGTGTGATATAACTTCTTTTAATGGTTTGGAAGTAGCAAACGAGCATACAGCCCACCTGATGGTAAGTGGCTATTGACGCCCATGGACATTTGTTATCAACCCTAGGTTGTCAAAATCTCACCTAGGGGTAGCCACAGATGCATTGCTACCCCTGAGGACTAAGATGGAGTGTCTCGGATAAGTATGTCTCCCTTACCACACCCTTCAGACCAGAACACAGTAGCGCATAACACTGCTGTTATTAGGCAGAAATAGGTATCGCGGTGATGCTTCCGTTCAACCACAAAGAGTTCTACCACCTTCAACTTAATTTAATGAAGGAAACCATTGTGATTAAAAATAAAACAAAACATAAAAAAGTTTGTGTCTAATTCGCACTGCAGAGGTGTAATTTAAAAAAAAAGTAATAAATAATTTCTGAGCATAATACGCTTTTATGCTTAATCAAAAAACTATTAAGTAATCACTGCTGCCAATATTCGGACATCTTATTTCGCACATGCCAAACTTGAGCTCTAACACAAGCTACGAAAAAAATCGTTAGCGTGATTCAGAAAAGGGTACAGCGCCATCTAGTTGTAGCACCAACAGCTGCTTTCATAACGCATTTTCGACTCTTACACAACTAAACTAAACTTCTAACTTTTAAACAACTAAACTTCTAAAATACAACGATTTTAAAAAAGTTTTACTTCAAAAAAAGATACCACAGAGTTGGGTCAAATTAATTGGTTGGCTAATTTGATTGATATTATACATACCACGCACATAGCCAGTATGGTAGACTATAACTTACACTTTTCACTGTAATAGGACATCTCATAATTCTAAAAAAATGCGACAAAGTATCAACTTTATTATTCTTGCAATTTTTCTAACGTATATGTATGTCAACAGGCTACACTTTTTTACGATATCCACGATTTATTTTGATTCGTAGCGATATGTCCGAACAAAATTTGTTCCAAAAGTCACCGGATGAAAAGGTGACCCCTTCTGATTTATGGAGTGAAAGAACATACAAAATTCGACTCTATTGCAATGGGAAAATACACAATGGCGCGCAATATTGAGTGTTTATGAGAAGGACAATGACCCTCCCTTTTCATAGGGTTTGGTTTGAGCACCCTACAAAATAATAAGGTATGTTGACATAAGGGTATAAAGGTTTTAGGAGTTCGCAAAACTGCATTCAGAGGTTGTCTTTTTAAGAGAGTACCATTTAATGAGATACAAGTAAATTAAGAAGATTTTTAACTTTAAATATTTATATTTACTTAGTTTTAACGTGTTCTGTTGTATGTTGCCAAGAAGTTATTTAGTTATATTAATTTTATGATAAGTCAGTAAACGTTTTTTTATATATAGCAAATTGGCAAATAGTGTTGAAAAAAAATGATGGCAAAATATATATATATATATATACTAAGTCTCAATGGTTTCAGATAACGTTTGTCAGTACGATATTCATCATTAGAAGATATTTAATAATTATTACTTACGAACTAACAAAAGTTGGAATTTCACTTAAATAAACATATTATTATTTAAGTGAAACTCCCAACTTTTGTAATCTAATAACAATTTTATTATCGGTGAAATATAACAAAAGAGTCAGCAAACAAGGCACGTCTATAGAAAATCTGACTATTAAATAAAACTCATTATTTTCAACAACTCAAGACCTCGCAATTCTTTTTCTTGGGCTATTCAAAAAAGGTTTAATAGGAGTTCATTGTTTTTCGCATGGAAATGACTACAATAGGGGAAAAGAAACAGCGCGAATAAAATCCTCTACGTCGTAGCTGCTACGAACTTTCGTAGACCTTTGTGCTACGACCCGGTGCTCTCGTTTTGCTGTATATATCTGTATTCTATCTTATTTCGCTTGCTCCGTACAAGATTTCCTTTTGATGTGCACATTTTTATAATGCAGTATAAAGAGTAAGAGGATGTATTGTGTAATATGTTTGATAAGTATCTTGTTTCGTCGTCAACTCGGATTGTGTAAAGCCTCAAAAACACAGACTTAAAGTTGTCACCAAGGATTTTCCGCTATGAATGTAGACCGGTAACGGTACGATTGTCACGCACGTATTTAAATAAATAAGAAATACTTTTATCGTGGTGTTTGTTTCATCAAGTGGAACCTAGTTTTATTTAAGTAAAAATGTAAACGGTAAACAAAAAGTAAACAAGACATTACGTTAGATTTAGTTTGAAACAAGCGACTTACATCTAACTTAGGCCTTTAATTGCATAAATTCGGGATCGGATTAGGGCTATGGTGTCCATCTTGCCCGTCGTAAGAGGCTTCCGGGTTTGTGGGCGGCACGAGTGGAAGCTCCCACCGTCCAGCCATGCGACCCCGGTAACGACGGTATGTGTGGTCGCATGCCGTATATAGTACAGACGGTGTGATGGGCTTAACCTGACTACCTGTATGAAGCCTGATAGTTCAACATGCTCAGAGGACTCTTTTAATCAAGAGTACATAAAATCGACTTCAGATTCATTGGTACCTCTGAGGACCAATTTAGACCTCGCGTGAGTCCCCTTTATCTCGCTATTTAAGCCAGAACACTTGTGTAGTGAAAATATTTTCTAGATTATTTTACGTGAGATACGTGTTGTGACTTACAGAATTGAACGACAAAGAGCCCTGAAATGAAATAAAATATGTTTGCATGGGCCTACGGAGGCACTTACGAATTATTAGTTACATTATTTTTCTACACTACCACCGGATATAAACACGACCCTACTGGGAAGATTTGGCAAGAAACTCAGTGTCAGTCTTTTCTTTTTGTAATTATATATATTTGAGTTTTTTGTATACTATCTTATTTTAAGGTTTTTAAAAAATAAAATCCAATTCCAGTACCTCTAACATCTTAACCTTAATTATCACAACATAAGAACAACAAAAACAAAACAATATCTAATAGCTCAACGCAATATCATCTCATAAGAACTATATTGGACATAAAGTACTTAGCAATAAAGCGGTTGTAAGCTTGAATAATATATGGCCTCGTACTGATTCCCACCAAGATTTATTTCCTAGTTGGCAATGTTCGCGACCTTGCCATATCGATACAAACAACCTTGGGTCACCAAAGCTATCATACAAAGGTTACAAACTATTCGTGGTATCAAAGCTTTTTCAAACAGTTTTAAGGGTAGATTTTAAGGCATCGGACGTATTTTTACCTTAAACTATTAAATTAATTTTTAAGGTAAAACTACTAAATATTTTTAAGTCCCCTCTTATTTTACGCCTCTTATATGACAGCAGGGGATACTGTAGCCCTATTATGGTCCCGGAACTGGGACCACCAACATCACACCTATTTATGCCAAATAACAACAATGTTAAGCGCTACGGTGTTCTGGTCTGGAGGTGTGTTAAGGGAGAAATATTTAACGGGTAGTAACGCGTTGTTAGCTACTACTTTATTTATTATAAAATAAAATGAAATGAAATGTCTTTAATTTTTATGGGCCTATAAAAAATAAATAAATAAACTTTGAATCTTGTGATAAGAATAACTTACTAGAGGTGTTCTCATAAAATCCCCAATTCTATTATTCTATTTCGTATACAAACCTTACATATATTTGTTTCAAAAATATTGTCCGAAAGCGTTAACATCTTTAAGATTATAATTTGTGAGCATACAAATTAAACCTTACCATATCTTAGTATTAAACTTTTACATACTAAATAATTATGTATTTTTTAAATCATCTTTGCAGAGATTCTATACCATCGTATTTTCATGAGGAAAAAATACTGTTAGTCTATTTCATGTTTAAATCGCTGAACATTGAATAAAGCAGATGGAACGATTCAAGCAATTACGTGACGTGTATTCAAACTATATAATGATGCTTTCTTTTACGCTATCTTGAGTGTACAGTTGCTTCTTTGGCATTATTCTCGAGTTCGTACATTTTTTTATATAAGCTTGAAGTATTAAACGAGCATGCATTACTAATGATAAGTGGCCACTGTCGCCCATGAACATTGGTAGCCATCTTCATACAGAACAAGGGTTCTATCTATAGTCAATCACACATGCATTTCAACTCCCAAAGATTAAGATGGTCGCCTCATATGCAAGTAAGCCAACAACCACATCCTTTCACCGAAACGCAGAAACTGCTTAAAGCTCATTATACATTTACTTATCAGATAAAAGTAGGGAGCACGATGCAAACAAGCAACCTGATGGTAACTGATCACTACCACCTTTGAACATCAATCAGTTCGTGCGTCATTATAATAATTTGCTCTTAGGTTTGAGTAGTAATAATCTAATGTTTGAAATTCGCCTCTCAATTGAAAGTCCAAGGTTTGAATACTAAATCTTATTTAAAGCTTTTATATATTTTTTAATGTGCATATTATAAATCCATTGTCACTGTTTTACGGTAAAGGAAAACATCTGAAAGTTCTGTAAAAAAAGTTTTCCAAGATGAGGTCTACCTATTTGCACTTAACGAACGCTGTAAATAGATTATGGACTAAGATTCTCTCATTCTACACGGAAACCCTTGCCAAATGGTGGGACAATAATGGTTGACAATGATGATGAGTTTATATGAAGATGAGATATTTATATGCATCGCACATATTTACAATTAATGCACTATTAAACGAAACTGAACAGCCAACTAATAGCTCAAGTGGTCAGAAAAGGCTAGGCGTTCCGTTCCGAACGCTTGATTATAAGTGAAGTGGAGTGCTTTCGGATTTATCGGATTGATTTCGCCCATTAACCAAACAAATTGCCTTTATACGGCCTTCGAACTAAGGAATAGCATAAAAATGGAGGATACTTAAGGGACTTTTGCGATTTAAAAGCGCTAAACGAGGAACGATCTTTCAAATAATACTTTATTTAAATGATAAAATGAATAACAATAACAACATAAAACATTTTACGTTGATTATAATAAAAATAATTACTATTTAAACAATAAACAAAAAAGTGAATAAACTTCACCAAACATACTTTAGTGATTCGCTACAAATCTACTAAAAACAGATCTTTAGTTATGATTACCAGTCAAATAAATATACAAACAAACAATGCATTTTGATATCGCTTCTGATATATTTGGATACTTTTTTCGTTGTATTACCATTTTGGTTAAAAAAATCGTTGCTCATTTTGTTACATATTACTCGCTTTTAGTTTTCGATACAACAGTATTCTAAGCAATTGTGCTCGCAATGCAGCCAGTTATTTAATTATAATGCCTTAGATCTGTGCGAGGAAAATACCGTGAAATTGAATTGAGAAAGTCAAGAGGATTATTTCTTTAAAAGAAATAAATGAATACATTTTGGCTAACAGATACCTAGATAGTCACATAAATTATTAAGACGTGACTTCTAAGGTTGGCCATACAATAGGGTGTTCAACTTAGTCCTCAGACAAAAAGTAATCTGTCACTATTTTGTATAACTAATGTCTATCAGTGATATATAGTTATAATAGTGACAGCTTAGTGGTTGATATTGTTCCTCAATTGGAAGGTCCGAGGTTCGAATCTCTGTAACCTCTGATTTTCAAATATGTGTTTTATAAATTAATTATCAGCTGCTTTTCCGGTGACTAAATTAACTTGATCTGCAGTAGTAAAAGTGGTGGACTATGAGCTAAAGTTCTTTCAGTCTAAGATCCGTTCCCAGCAATGGAACAATATTGAGTGAAAGATAATTGTCTTCTAAAAATGTAATACAGTTGTAATGGTCATAGTTAAATAAAAAATAATACATTAAATAATAACGCTTTTAAAAAAATTAGCTTTAAAGTTCAAATAACACATTTAACGTTTCAAAAAAAAATAACGAAACACACGCTCTACATTTAGTATTTAATAAACGGAATTATAAAACAGCGTGCCATTCCAAATTGGAACTAAAAAGTTGTTTAAATTCTCAAACATCACTAGTGTTTGTTTTTCATAAGCTCGGCCCATTTCGCTGAAATCCTGAAACTCAGAATTCCCACATTAATAATCTATGGTGGCTTAATGAGTCATTTATGACGTGTACCGTCTTAAAACTTAGAAACGACATTAATATTATAATCTCTAATTTCCTACCAGGATTAGGGAGATTCGAAGTTCAATTTTAAACAGATTTGCGCTGCATCGTTTCGTGGCCTTAGTACATGTTTTTTACGTTACGTAACGTAATAAGCTCGTACTAAGGGATCAGTCCCCTTAATATGATTTCGTAGCTAGAGATATTCATAAAGTAGACTTTACAGGCAAGTTTAGTTCCAGTTTTGGGCATGTCTGTCAGTGTTTAAGACTTAGACCATAAACACCACACTCGCCAAGAGATTTGAACCTTCATATCGAGAAGCCAAAATTCAATTATTATGATATCATTGATTAGATATACTTCATAGTATAATATATTTTTAATCATCTTTTGGCACTACTTGGTCTGCGTAGTGGACAATATTTGACACCGGGCAGGTACAATAAATGGACCATGACCTAAAAAGACGAATTTTTCGTCTAGGTTATAAAAGTTAGAATTTCCATTCAAACTTTTGTCGCATAGTTAACACTCTCGGGGATGATTTCCAAAAATATCTCTTTTTATGCACTTAACTTTTGTAAGAATCTGTTATGCGGTTGGTTACAGGTGTCCATGGGTAACAGTGATCATCTCAGGGGAGTACTAATTTGCTACTGTCAATCCATAAAAAAATCTGCTAACATAAAGAACTTTTTGGCTCAAAAACATCTAACACTGAGTAATCTTATAAAATAGAGTTTACGCCCCAGCCCAATAAACATTTACACGCTAATAAAAGGTTTCAAAGGGATGCATTGCAGCTAATTAAACTCACAAAGTGTAAATTAACCTTAAAACTACAGTTAAAACGTACCATAACTCTTTTTAACTCGTATTAAATTGAAAGTAACTTTTATTGTATACTTATAGGAAAGATCGTGTTAAAGTCCATGAAATAGATAAAATCTTTAAAATGATGCCTTAAAATTGTCGCATCAGATAAACCTTGCTTTTCTTTTTATTTATTTGATTTGATATTTGAAAGAGAATTGGCAAGCAGTTTACCTAATATGCGTCCCTGTAGCATCGGTATGAGAATAGGGCTACGGTATCCAATGCCTATCGTAATAAGCGACTAAAAGGGGCCTTCCGGGGTTTCGGGTAGCAAGAGCTTGAACCGTTCTGCTAAGCGACCACGGCACCGGTTAACTTTTGTAGGTTTTCCCCTCGAAAACAAAAAAAAATCTATCTAATGCGATTTCTTGCAACAATAAATAAAACCTTTATTAAATTGAGCGATCATCTGAAGTCGATCATTGATACGTAAAACAAAACGTGCTTATCATAATATTATTAACTTAACACTGACTCACTTTTTGGGAACTCCTTTCAATGAAAAGATTTAGGCATTATTTCAATATATTATTTTCATGTTTGGAATGGGAGTATTCACACGTACTTTATATTTTTAAACAACTGGCTCTACACATGCTGAGCGAGTATTAGCAAATTTGCAGCAAAATTTCGTGGCCTCATAATATCGAATATATATTACTAAAGCAACCCAAGGGCCATGAAACATTCGCTTCAAGCGTCAATTGCTTAACGTTGCAAGCGTCAGCGTTCAGCGTTAGAAACAAATGTATGGCCACGAATGTTCGCTAAATAACGCTGCATACAGAAATTTACTGAAAATTTGAAATCGCGCTTGAAGCGAACTTTTCGTGACTCTCGTGTAAGGCAAGCGAGTTGCACGTTTTCTCACATCGCTGAAATAAGTGAAAATGAATATTTTATCAAATTGTTTTCTTACACTTGAAATAATGCGAAGGTCGCTTGTGTAGGGCAACAAAATTGAACAACAACTTCACAGTTTTTATGTCATTGAAGAAACAAACGAACATGCAGTCTATCTGACGGTAAATAGTCACTGCCGCCCGTGGATATCTGTAAGAAACTTCATATAGAGCAGCGATTCTATCTGAAGTCTATCATAGTTGCGTTGCTACTCCCGTAGACTAAAGTGTTCTCCTCAATATTAAAATACAAACACTACTTACTCAGCCTCATTCGTACAAGCAACTTCATAAAATCCTATTTTTCTTGTATAACTAATGAAAGTAGCTTCATCAAATTTCAACAGCGCTACTTTAGTTTTAAATTGCATATTATTATCACATTATTTTCAATTCAAAGAAGTTCCCAGTTACTGAGGTTGTAATTTTCATGGTTTTGACTACCATTATGACTAATAGTCGACTATTTATGCCAAAAAACAGTAATTTAGCGCTTTTGCGTGCTAGACCGAGGGTAATCTTACTATACGTGTCTCTACACAGCCATCCTTAAGCCTTATGGTTTGTGCGTCTATGGCTGACTTCTGTACGGACCGTTAGTACGACTTTGTTACATTTCCTCAAAACGTTCAACGTTTACCGTTTTCGTCCCATATATTCCAAGGTATAATTGAAAACAAATCGTAAACGAGCAATGTACTACAATATTTGGGCGAATACGTAAACGATGATCGTTTTGAGATAACATAATAAGACTCGTACTAAGGGCACAGGTAGAGACAGTCTACTTTAAAATTGAGATGCCAAAGAACATCAGTGAATTTCTATCAGTCAGACTGCAAGCTCATTAGCTACTACAACTTTTAAAAACAGTCAATTTTTATCAGACTGCAAGTTCATTAGCCACTACAACATTTAAAAACAGTCAATTTTTATCAGACTGCAAGTTCATTAGCCACTACAACATTTAAAATCAGTCAATTTGCATCAGATGGTCTGCAAGCTCATTTGTTACAACTTTAAAAAAACTGGATTCTCAAACAAATCTTTAAATTAAACGAACTTGAAGCACCTGATTAAGATTCAAGGCTCGTTTGCACTTCTAACAAAATTATGCTTATTATGTAAAATGTAAAGCTGATTTTCCCGTTCAAACCGTAAGGGAACTCTATCTTAAAGTTTTACCCTATAAATTAATTATCATGTACTCTATCATTTCTAATTGTACCTGTTTTAATCTTAAGATTAAATTTCTAAACAACGAAAATGTTTGGTAGAGTTTCACAAAGTAAAAAGTCTCCTTACTCTACCATATTTAACTTATATTTTATTTTCTTTTTAAGACTGTTTTTATATGATATTAAATTCATTTTTTAACGAATGCCTACGATATTTTTGTCTCTTGGCTCCTTTAATATTATGTGTGATATAACTTTACAAAATATTTTTTTTATATTTTCTTAATCTTAACTTTTAAGACAGTATATGTACATAATTTTAATATTATTTATACTCATTTTTAATAAAGTACGATTGTTTTATTGTATATTATCGTTTCTTACATCCGTTGAATTTTTAATAAGTGATGATACAAACACGTTTCCCGCCATTTAGACGCAGAGTGTGTGACTTCCCGCGCTTTCGAGCTAGACAGTTCTATTTTTAAATTCAAGTGTTCTTAACCCGCTCCCATTCAACCTTAATTGTGTCTTTTCATCTTGGATAAAAGATCAAGTGGGTTTTAAATTTTAATCTATTCTTTGACTTTACAACATGTACAATTTCCTTTCTTTTCTTTTTGTCGCTCGGACGAATTTGCAAGAATTAAGCAATTGTTTAATTTCTAAAATGGAAAAATAAATATATAAAAAGCAATGTAGAGTACGACTTACGATGTTACATAAGTAATGTTCCTAACGTTTCAAATGAGATGGTTCTCGTTAGATGCATTATTATAATTGCTTATTGAAACATTTTCAAACTTATAATGTAGTACATTAATCTTTACAAGTAGGTCATACATTCACCTAGGTAGAGTCAACTCCGGTTTCCGAGCCACAAACACCATACAACCGTTACATCACAGGGATTATTTGGATGAGGATGAAAGAAGGGGGATTTAATAAATCTAATGGACGTTGGTTGGTGTTACGTTTTAAAAAAATCGAAAAGAAACCGCGTGGTCCCGCGCCGCGTGCGCGGTCGTCGACAGACGCGGTGCTACTAACGTTTTAGACCTGGAAAGGCTTTAGCTGCCCCGACACCTCCCGCTCCCCTCACACCCCTTTAAGCCCTCGGCCGTGGCCACCACAAAACTACCGTAACATCGTAAATCCAAAAGCGAGAACAACTGAATTTCACCTGTAACAAAACCGATCAAAATTGAAATTCGTATGTAGTCTCTACTGATTTTCTAACGCTAGCTGTGTGCCGGAAAAGCGAGTGCACAACACAGTCGCACAAGTCAATATTACACAGTATTACAAAGTTATTGTATTTCCAACTTAATAGCATTACTGGAGGATTGATTTTCAATCGCGTTGCCAATGATAGGTGAGTAAAATTAGTGCAAATGTGTGCAGCAACACAAATGTCCGAATTCGATTACGGTATAATTGTTATATCGTGTGGCGTAATAATGGCCTTTATCCACTCGATCGTAAGGGACATATTTGCACTCTAGTGCCCAGTTTCCCGAATACTATGTTTGCTTTCCACGGTTCATATTAGCCAGTACAAAGCTCGGAAAACTCGTTCGAATGAAAACGCCTCGTATTCCCTCGAACGAAAGCTTAGTTTGTCATGACGTTTTATAATAAGAAAAATCGAAATTTAACACCGCGAGACTGATATTAATGTCGACGTAGATTTTGTCAAATGAGTATCATAAGAAGTGCATTATATTTGACAAAAAGTATGCAGTTTGTCGCTCCCAACTGACAGTGCATTACACGTATTTTCACGAGTAGATGTTTATTTCAAGAACATGTTCTTCACATGCCTTTTTATTATCGTCAAATGAAACATAAAATATTATTTTTCACAACATTTAATTTAATTTAATAACATTATTCGTTTTAACTTAACATCGTTAATAACTTTTTAAAGTAACTTAAAAAAATAACTTATATGTACTTAGAAATACTTTGAAATTAAGAAAGAACTTGATGAAAGAAATGAAAATAATTATTTAATCTATGTGATATATATTTTATTACGAATAGGAAACATTTAGTAGAAAATAAAATGTCCAGAAATGATCCCAAATGTTTAAATGGAATACGTAAATCATTTTCACCCCTAAGGGATCAAAAGTAAAAATCTATGGTAGCAATTTATTTAAATTTTAAATAAAGTAATGGACAACTTTATTATATTTTCTACAAATATAATTAAAAATATTCATAGCACCTAATATAATCATCTTCAAACTTAGTGTTAAATTTCCTATCAAATATCTCCAAATTGCCTATAAGTAAATATAATCAGTACTTCAAATCAAGACATTCAAACTTCACTAGTGTATTGAAGAAGGTGTTAAGGCACTTGATTTCAAGAGACGAGCTCGGTTAAACTAGCCGGTGTCAAGTTCAACAACCTCTCAGCCAGACCAGATAGAGTTCTGGCAGGATTCACCGTTTACACTGAAAATTATCTTGATTCCAGATTACATTAATAGGATAAAACAATTGTTTGACATACAAGAGTCTTGGTTAAAGTTAAAAAAATACGATTTAGAATTAATAATTCACTCGACCTATTTTTTTTATAATGTAGAGGTTTTGAAGGTAGTAGAATCGTTTATTCCTGCCTAATAATAGTAGTTTCACTATTTTTTTTCTAGTTTCAAGGGTGAAATAAATATGTTGTCCACTCGATATTTAGTGGCCACTGCAGCCCAAAGACATATACATATAATCAACCCTAGATAGGATTAGTCTTATCTTAGGTTGCCCTCAGTTACGTTGCTACCCCTGAATACCTAGAAACCTTACCACACCCTACAAATTGGAACATAACAGCTCTTAACACTGTTGTTATAAGGCAGATATAGGTATTGCAGCGGTGTTTTATGGAGTCGAACAATGAATTGTTCAACCACCTTTGAAATGTATGGTTTATATAAGTAGTTGTAATTTTATTGTTATTTTACACTTGTAAAAACTAGCCGAGTTGAGGTTACATACGAGTACTATTAACGTTATGGAGTGTCATAAGCACGGCATATAAGCTTTGGTTCACAATAGGATGCGTAGATGTGAGAAACTTACTTAGCAAGTAACGATAGTCTCACTATAGTATTCTTTAACAAACACCCAGACCCATAACAATATCTAAAATTATCACTTATGTTTTTCTTACCAGTAGCTCGAACCGGAACACTACATAGGTCGAGCGTGGAGTCCACAATGCTACACGAGTATCCAAAATATAGAAAGCCAATATAAGATTGACTAATGAACCGACCTAATTAATACAAATATAGAGAATGGAACCAAAAACTTATAGGAAGAGCAATTAAGATTCC
>MOOZ01004807.1:10268-26175 GCA_002930495.1 Cecropterus lyciades | reverse complement strand
AGTTCGCTGTCATTTAAGGGACAGAAGTTCTTGTGAATTGGTGTAAGTGACTTGTGTGAGTGTATGTGAGTACAAGTATATCAAGTTATCAAATAAACTGCCTGTTCAGCTACCTGAGGTGTTTGATTTCTTCACACTATTATCTTTCTTTATCTCATATTGGTTCATTTTGAGATTGTAAACAACTCATAATATATAACTTAAACAGAAAGAAGATTTTCTAATTATGTTGTGTCTTTTGATACCCGACTGCGTCAGAAGGAGGGTAATATTTTTACATTTGTATTAGTAGTAGCCGTAGAAGCTTTTAGTATTAATAACATAAATATATTTTGCATCACAAAATATTATTATGGTAACAAAAGACCCGACAACTGAAAATGAAATTAGCAGTATGGTATTTTGTTTTTATAACAATTTATTTAATTTAATGCTTTTTCGGAGCTTTCGTCAAGTATATATGGCTACATTTGAATTTTCTATTTTACAGCTTACAGTTGATACAATACGGGTATCAAATACATTATGAAAATGAAAATAACATCTCTTTTTTCTGTTTACTGGCGCCATATGCTAATAATTCCAATATTCTAAATTTGTATTGTCGTATCACTATGAAACTGAGACGATTCCAATGATATGTCACATGTTACAATCAAGCCGTTTAGGCTGTAGAGCGTTCTAAAGAAATGGACATACATACATACATACAAACTTACATAACATACGCTCGTAAAATATTAATCTGCTTTTAACGCAGTCAGGTAATTTAATAACAAGTATCCATTCGTTCGATTTATGAGTTCTTGAGTATCTCATAACACCCACATCAGACCACGTGGTCTACGACTACAGACTTCGTTATTGCTGAAGTAAAATGCCACGTCGCTATAAATATCCGCTATATACTCAATAACTCCGAAAGCTCCATTCCGTAAGCGGTCATATTGGTTTGGACATGTTCAAACATACGGACGTGACGTAGAATTGTATTGAACAACGGTTTATTGGGTGGCCACTAATATTTGCTCAGAGAGCTCTCCGCGAAAATATTATTGGTATCTGTATTTCCATATGTCGTGAACGTATAAATCTTATACATCTTGGGAAACAATATAATTGTCCCTGTGAGACGGTATACAGGCTGGTGTTGATGTGATGATAAATTTGTACTCTCGTATGTTCTTTGATATGAAAGATTATGTGCAAAATTACATAACCTACATAGTGGGGAGAATTCGTCGTAACGTATCAAATCGCGGTCGTATGATGCAACATCAAGCCCATTTAGAGAAGCAGGATCCACACCGAGAAACAAAGATAAAGCGTAAAGAAGTAACTTGTCAAATAATTTATTAAATTTTTCTATTTTTAATAAACTATTTGACAAGTTACTTAGTTTATAGTTGTTATATCATGATAAGTTTTAGAGTGTGGATCATGCATGAAGCGTTATGAAATTTAAATGACAGTTACAAATATGGGGTATCATGGAAGCTTTAAAAGTTCATTAGTAAATGGCGTTGTTGGTGATACAAGGAGATTGCATGAAAAATATTTCAAATTATGAAATATTGCATGGATTAAAAGTAGGGCTTTTTATATTAGTCTCTGGTTTAGTGGCGGTTAAATGGCAACTTATTAATTATTATCCAATCGATTATTAATTGAAACAATTGTTATATTAATCATACCCATCAATAATCACTATTGAAATGATTGAATTCATTTCGAGATATCTCTCTCATTCTATTTTAAAATAAATCTACTTAGATACTATTTGTGTTTTCTCTTCCATATGTGTATTACTTAATCAATGCTACGAGACTTATTTTATTTATTTATTATATTAACTAAACGTACAAGGGTGAACTTAATGCCCAATGGCATTCTCTGTCAACCCTGGGCGATGGCGATAATTTTTGGTAGGTATGTGTATAGTAAATACAAACTAACTCAATTGATCGTACAATATAAAAATATACAATATATATTATGTATCCTTATGTACTGAGTATTAAATGTTTACTTTTGGTTTTACTGTTAATTAGGGATGTAATCCTTCCCGAAATTTAGTTAACGTAGACAACGCCTACACGAATTTGCAATTCAATCAGATGCTATCAATTTAGGAGACAAGGTTAGTGGAGCTTTGCTGATAATTAACTTGTAAGCACGTTTTATAAGCTCAGCGCCTCGCACTAAGATTTCACGTGCTATGGCGCTTGTTATACACGTAAACGTATGTTAGTAGACAACCAAACCCGTAACATACTCGTATTTCTGGAGGACGTTAAGCAAGTATAGTGTCAAATGAACCAACAGGATTATATGATTTTAATAGTATGGCTGATATCTGAGAGTTAAGGTATGTTTTTATTTTGGAGGAATGCAAGCTAATGATTTAGGCTTCGGATACGAGCTTCAGATCGTAGGTATGATTTTAGGGTTCCGTACCCATATGATCCGCATGTCCGTCTGTCTGTCACCAGACTGTACATCGTCAATCGTTATCACGATAGCTAGACAGTTGAAATTTTCATAAGTAATATATTTTTAGTGCCGCTATAATAACAAGTATTAAATAGAAAACAAAATAAATATTAGAGGAGGGTTCGTATACAATAAACGTGATTTTTTGCTCGATATTAATAATGGAAATATGTAGTTACATATATTAATATTTAGCTACATATTCTTTTTAAAAATAATTAAATTAAAATATTTAAGGGCGGCTCCCATACAAAAAACGTGACTTTATGCCGTTTTTTATAGATAATGGTACGGAATCCTTCATGCGCGAGTCCGACTCGCACTGGGCCGGTCTTTTGATATTGATATATGAAATATTTGATATATGAAAAGATGCTAAGCATCGCTTATGTCTTCCTAACTTAGATTAGTATAGCTTCGACCTCGCACACCACTTAGCTTTCTCGTATATATCTGATGCAAATTTAGGATGCCTAGGAATGTCTGAACGGTGAATGAACATTTTGTACTACAGACGGGATGAGAAACCACGTGAAATCGCTGAGATTGCTATTATATATATTTTTGACTAGATTTTGTTTATCCGATTGAAGTAGCAATCGAGCATGCAGTCCACCTGATGGCAGGTGGTTCTTACCACCAATGAACATCTGTAAGCAACGTCACATAGATAAGGGGTTCTATGAGAATACGATCACAGATGTGTTATTACGCCCGAGGTCGATGTTTACTAAGATGTTGCCTCATATATAAGTGAGCCAGCAACCACACCCGTCGAAATGCAAAAGCTGCTTCACTCTAGAAATAGGTGTGGCAGTTATACCTTCCCGATCGAACTACACTGGTACTACCATAAGCTGGTAAATATAATCATACAATCAAACTTTATTGTGTTCAGTTATTTGAACAAAAAATCTAATGTTAATTTTATTTTTTTATGTAATCCATTTATTATTGCATTTAATCAATAATGATCATATTTTTAATTATATTTTTCGAATATATCTATTTTATTGATACCATTTTAACATATACCTTCTATATATTATATAATGTAGGTAAACATGTACTTTCACCTAACATTGAGATGATACTTTGAAATACCTATGATTGTATCCAAATTAATTGTATTACTGTCATAGTGTCTATGTGTGGTGCTTGTTTTAGTTACAAAAAATACCTGAACTACTTATAAACGCTTTTTACACACATAGCTCCACCATAGGATTTTCTCCTGTGTCGTGGGTACCATGGACACACAAAGACGAATACTCAAACAGTCACTCCCAGAACAGAATCTCAATTCATCACTCAGGTAGCTTCTTGACCGGGGATCGAACCCGGAACACATTGCGTGTCCTCTGTTTCGTAATTTTAATCGAAACCGGAATCCTTCGCTACGTGGGTCGTCCTATAACGATGATTACTAAAATAAAACTCAAAATCCAGTGCCACAAACGTGCTTTATTGATAAACTTTGCATTGCCCATCGGGCTATGTACAGCGAGCCAAGCGTTACCCGGGACAACAATACACATCCAAATATTCACATTTCTTACAACAATCACTAAGAACGGACATAAAAACTGCATACATTATGGACATCTTGGAGGTTCAAATAAATATAAAATTATCAATTACAGATAATGAAAAAAAGCAATAATGATATTATATTTGACGATTTTTACATCATACTTATATGAAGATACTTCATCATAATATAAAAAATATATTAAATTAGACTGCAAAACGGTTGAGCTGATGTTGCAAACGAGCATGCAGAAATGTTCACTGCTGTCCACGGACAATTTTAATCAAACCCAGTGAAGATAAGTCTTACTTGAATTTGGGCACAGATGTGTTGCTACCCTTAAGGACTAAATTGAAGAGTCTCGGATAAGTATTTTTCACTTACTGTTCAAATTAGAATACTGCAGCGCTTAATACTGTTATTAGACAGAAATAAGCCAAAAGGTTAAACACAACCACCTCGTCAAATGGCCACAATGTGAAGAACACACGTGAGAGTTGTATAAAAACACGTGACAGCGCATTGCCAAGTTCTCTGGTCTAAATATTATACTATATACCACTTCACGATAAGACAATTACGTTCCTGTGATTTCATAAAGGTACATATTTTCTTAACAGAAATTATCATCATAAAAAAAAAAGATAGAAAAAAAAAAAGATATCCAGTAAATAGATGCAGTCTATATGCCCGTTAAATTAGTTCCACAAAAACCTTGAAAGATAACACCGAAAGAAATACGAAAACACAGAGAAGACGATTATTATAATACATGAATAAACTATAACATTAAGTGAATACTTTGTTATAATAGGTGTTGAATAATTCACTAAGTTCCTTACGCACTATCCGGTTTTGGGTGACAATAACACGGTTCGGAAAACACTCATTATGACGTAAAAAGAAACACATTATAATATTTACTATTAATAAACACATCTTTTTTCAATTTTTATTTATTATAGTATTGAAATGTTTTCCAACTATGAGTTATTTTCAATTTAAGACCAAAACGGATCGTGTGCAGAAATCTTTATTGTGCAGTGAATTTTAGATAAAGAATTTACTAATTCACGTATTGCAATTAATTGAACTACATATAATGAACCAATTAATTGAACGACAACGAACCAATTATTACCGAATTTCTGTTACAAAATGAATTCTATTAAAATATTGAATGTTTCTATGGACGGATAGGCAATAATTTTTATCAGTGACAAAACTTATTTTATTAAATTATTTTATTCCGTACATCTATGCAAAGTAGTAGTTCCCATAATTGAATAGTAAAGGATTTTAACTACCAGTTACGTGTAATTCTGTGCTTTAGTTACATTTTATTCCTAAATCAGTTAATAATTTGGAAATAAACCTTAAAAAATATTAGTTCACCTTATTCGATTCTGAATGGTAAAAAATTACAATTGGTTAATTTTCGTGTCTTAATCCTATCTAGATGTTGTTTTTAATAAAAACAAGTACTAAGAAGAACGACTAAAGAAGATGATCATGATCCGACTAATCCTGTTTCAATTAATTTTAGTACATAAAAGGTGCGCTAATAATCGTAAAAGCTACAAAAATATTATTCACATTGTTACTAAAATCAATAAAATAACCAATATAAGGACGACCGTACACTAAATTTATCAAACAACTATCTATAACAAATGGTTAGGCACAAAAAATCAGGTCCACTTAGTACATAATCATATAGTTTTGGCACACACTTTGCTCTTGGCAAGCAAGTGTAGTTATCGTGAAATATGGTAGCGAGTTTTAAGTAATTGTTGAATATATTTGGTGTGTTAAATCGCCTTATATAATTACAATCTAACACACACAAAAGTAAATCCCAATTCCTAAATTAATTTTATCCTATATTTTAGGTACGGGTAACATTGGCAAAGTATAAGTGAAACATTATAATTAACAAGCGAGGGAACGCAACTTGTTTACAAGTCAAAAAGAGACAATTATTTCACATCGCATCACAAAATTCAATATCCTATTATCTACAAATGACAAACTTAACTAGAAACAAAAAATGAAAAAAAAAAATGAATCAACAACTTAAGAAGTAACTTTATCGCCCGCAGTTAAAAAAAATAACTTAGCGTCGTAAATCTTATGACAATACCACAGTATAGTAATGTAAGCAGTGTTATGTCTCACCGGTGTCCTTGAAGTTACCTACGACCGCTCGGTACGAAGTAGTTACGCAATAGTCCGTCCAACCGAGCGCGGGCGTGGCACCCATGCAACTGTGGGTATACTGAGACAGACCGAGCACAGCGAGCCGTTTCGGCCCGTTTGTATGAAGACGTAATACTGCATACTTTACTATTCTGTGACAATACACTCAAAGTTCCAGTAGATGCAATATCTGATGTATATAAATGTTAACCAATCTTAATGGAACTAAGTGCCACAACAACCAAAGAAGTTAATCTCACTCAATGATCATTCAACCACACATAATATATATTATTGCATATGGCGAATTACTTAAATACAAATGTAAGGCAACCTAGAAAATAAAATCATTTTAAACTCAAGAAAAATGTCAATGTTAAGTTCTCATACATTTCTTATTTGTATGAAGGTTCAAATTTTGCATCTACTGTGTGAAAACATTTTGAAAAACCTAAGAACTACATATTCTTGATTTTCCTTTACACAAAATAATACTATTTTTGTATAATTATTTAGTTTATATTGAAACCTTGAGCCCTTCGAGGATATTGACGCAAATTGACCCTTGCTATCAATATGCACAATGATATGTTATATCTGTTGCCAATAATTAAAAACAAGATAATTAATGAAATTATGTATGTGCCAATTAAAATTGACACGAACACTATCTTGACGTGCTAAGAATAAAATAATAACAAGTTTAAATAAATACATAGGACAATATAAAACAAATATAAATGCATCATACATACTGATAAACTACGAATACATTAATAATACATATTAAAACACATAAAATATAATTTTATTTCTGATAAGGAAGGTAGGTTATATTTTTGTTGATATAACAAGCCAAAATTTTAAATTAATATTCGTACAAGGCACGTTTTTGGACTTAAAAAGGAACCTGGTCGGATATGGTTTGTATATGAAATTTCAAATCAGGAATCAATTTAATGGAATATGATTTTTCAATTGATTTATAATTAATTCATCAAAATTTTAAGCCATTCTGAAAGTTTAAAAATAATTTAATTGCACATATATGAAAATAAAAAGATTTTATGTAAACGCTTGTGAATAAACTATGCAAGTAGCTCAGGTAATTTTCAATTAATTGAATTAAGTCGTGAAGCAATTACAGTTTTAATTTTGTTTTTTAAATTACTGACAAACAATGTTATAGACCTTATAATACTAAAATGTGTCCTTTCGTATTTATATTATTAACCATTTATGTTGTTAAAATCTTCCAGTACATCCGTAGATACTTTAGACGTATAATTTTGACAAAATATTTCATATCATGGATAGTATAAAAATGTTTTATGATATTTTCAACGTTACTTGAGTTCGCTACACTCTAAGTTTCACTACTATACCTAATGTGCCTATATCCTTAATTTATTTGGGGTTGGTCCAATGTTATCAATATCTATATTGTTTTTGAGGAAAATAAGTATGAAACAAGCTGTGCCCCGCGGTTTCACCCGCCTCTACTTAAGAAAAAAACAAACAAACAAATATTGCATGATGTTATATAGTTTCTAGCATTCCTCATTAAGTGGACTATTCAAAACAAGTTTTTTTTAAAATTCGAATCAGTAGTTCCTAGGGTTACCGAGTTCAACCAAACAAACAAACTCTTCAGCTTTATAAAATTAAGTGTAGATTAACAGTTTGTCAGGTTTAAATAATCGTAGAAATAGTAGAATTATGAAGAAAAATCGAAACATCATCTATACTATCCATTATGTATGTTAAGGTTACATTTTGTATAAAACGATTCACCACATTTCATATTTCATTAAGCTTCTTATAATGACCGATACAAAGCCTAGGCACTAACGGCAAACGTGTTCTGGCATGTATTTTGTAGTTTTTTTCACATTTATTACATTTGCTAGCAGCTTGCGACAAATGCTTGTTGTTTGTTCCGGTTTGTTGGGAATAATTGCTCCCTGTTAGACCATTTTACCAAAGCAAGCCATTCGCAAGCCGCTCTGTATTCTAATACACCACACCTAAGAGTTTCCTCTAAATAATAATATTCTGTACATTACGATTAAGTAGAAAGAAAGCTCAAACGTAAATGACCCTTACAACACTAGTGTTGATACTTAATTACCGTGACTTATCCTAATTTAGACATTGATTGGTTTTGCTAAACCTAGTTAGGGTTGAATATGCACTGTGAAAGCTGCGTTCAAGTTGCTGAATACTGACTGGTGGGTAACGGCTACTGGTCCAATATACATTGTATTGTAGAATACATCATATTCCTTAAGAAATAGGCTGGAATGCTTCGTGTTAGGCGTGCCTACATTACAATACATTTCAAACGTTTTTATCAGTAAGAATTAGTAAACGAGCATGCAGTCCATCTGATGGTAAGTGGTTACTGCCATCTATGGACATCTGTAAACAACTTTATATGGAACATCGGTTCTATATGAAGTCGATGGCCACCTCATATATTCTACCGAAACGCAAGAACTGCTTCACGTGCGTGGTGTAGCGGGTGATACCTCCATACTTCCTCTTCTACTGGTCCATATCGGAAAGGGCCATGGAATGAGCTTTAGGCCTCCTTAAGTGGCGAGATTAAAATCCAGCAACATAAACATGGTTGCAGCCAACATATTCACAGTGCATTTTCAATCTTCCTTTTCAAAAGTAACGCTTGGAATAATAGTATACTCGACGACTATTCAAAATTTCTCATTTTTTAAAATAATAACAAAATAGTAAAAATATGTCACTGTTTAACTTATTTTAGTGGTAACAATAGCAATACATTAACTGAAAAATCTACCACGAAAGGGTATAATTCCCCCTCTACTGAGTATTTAATATAATTTTATAACGTGATATGTCTAGGGATATTTGGGTGCTACAAGTTTCGTGTCGTCACATCAGAATCAAAAAATGAAAAGGGAAAATAAATATATTGAAATGCATTTTCTCTAAACGGAAACACAATATGGCGACGTATGGCGATGACGGGAGAGAAGTTAAAACACTTTTTCGATGATTGGCCATAAAGATAAATCTTCATTAAAAACTCAACGATGCTCCATTTATCAACGATTTTTCCAAGCGTCACTCTTGAGGACTTAAAATTTAGAATGCAAGTGACGTCCTATTCCAAGAATTACATTTGTATAAAATTCGATTTTATTCTGGAGAAGTGAGAGAAACTGATTAAAAAGATCGTGAAACGTGATTTCTGGCCGTTTCACACTAGCGCTGACGCAGTTCAGTCGTGTTCGATGCTACGAGTGTGCGGTTTTCTTTATCTTTAATCGGAGCATTTTTGCTGACAATCTTAGCTTGCATTTCAAATAAAGCATGTGTTATACAAAAACTTTGTCTGCAAAATTATAGCATAATCCTTTTCTTTATGTTTACATTTTTTTTTTAATTTTAAATTTTATTTCATTTCACAATATTTATTCATTCCATCAAATATAGGTTGAGATATATCGTTTATACAACGATCCTTTTGTGGTTTGAATATTTACTTTAATAAACTGTCATTGTTTAGACATTTACTGTCTAAACAATGCCGTCTAAAAAAGTTGTATGTATGAGGAATATTTGGTCTAGTATAGTATTTTCGAAATATAGCCCCAATTGAGAAAAGCAGAGAAATATTTATATATAAATATAGCCCTAAATGTGAAAAAAAAAACAGATAAATGTTTATGTTTATATATAAACAATTATTGAAAGCATATTATATGGTAACATTTTAATAATGTACGGTTTTAGATACGAAATTCTGCGTCAGGCTATTATGAACGAATGTGAATAATATCTATTTTATTGTCACAAGGGCTTAAATTTGGTTCAGCGCAAAGCACAAGACTTATGCTAAAGGTTTACTTACATATTGACTTGAATGTCACAGCACGCTTTGATTTCCACACATTTAGTATAATATTCTCACTAGAAGAAAGTGCCCCTTGTTTCGTTTTAACCAATTGCGTTAGTGGCACAAATCTTATAAAAATACCCAAAAACGTGTTCAGGTAACTTATATACTCGCAAAACCTTAAGAAACAAAACTCTATTCAAATCAATAGGAAAAGAAAATGGGCGATCGGCGAAAAATGTTGCTAAGCAACATGAAGCTTTACAGTAAAATTATTGTGAACAAACGCACAACAAAATCGCTGTATTAAAAAAAAAAAGAAAATTAAAAAATAAACTGGTTTTAATTCTAAATTAAACAAAATTAACTTTCTTTTTGAATTATTTTCTGCCGATTTCGTCTAGATTTGAACAGAGGACAAATACACAAACAATACCATCATAAGTAAAAGTAATTAAACACTGTGCACCTTCTCATAATGAGTAAAATCGCTTTCATATATCGACTGTTACGGAATAAAAACATGAAAAGTAAAGAAATATGTACTAATAGGTAGAGAAGAACTAACGGAATGATACCTGTGATAAGTACTAACTATCGTACGTGTGCTCATTCTGAGTATGATATCAAAATACCTAATCAATTTAGTCGAAAGTATTTCTGAAATGTTTAATGTAGATCTTAATCTAAGTGATCATTGCCATTGTATTAATAGTTTTTTTTTTCTTGATGTTGTGCAAAAAGTGTTTGAACTATTAACGTTTTAAATGTAAGGAGAATTGTCAAAATAGGATTGCCAATAGCTAGTTATTTGAAAAATAATCTAAATAAGAGCCTATTAAATTGGACGATATTACTCAATTTTCTTGGAATCCCATCAGATCCTGATTTGGTGACAATGGGGCCAAACTGCAAGAAAAAAAAAATTGAAAAAAAGTGGACCGCCACTTGGCGAAGTAATCGGTGTACATAAAAAAAATACAAACCGAATTCAAATCACCGATCAAAAGTAGGTTAATGATAATATTCTCGAATATTGAGGTAATAGATACTTAACAGTCGACATACGAAAACACTTAATATTCATTCAACATTGTTATTACATTTGATGGCAGTCAACCAGACGTAAATAATTCATTCTGTACACATCAAGGACAATATAGAAACACCAATATAGCCTTAAATCTCTAACTTATTCCTAACACAGAAAGAATGACTTGTTTCAACGTAGACGAGTACACGATAATCAAAGAGAAAAATTGTCTTGAATTGAGTATTTTTGGTCAACACGATGTTAAGTCTAATCTGTGATGATTTCTTCTATTACTCTCATTCTGATTGTAACTCGTCTGTGATAAAACAAGTCCCGTGTAACATTACAAAAGTATACGCTGTACAATTTGCTGCTGTAAGTCCTAATATCTGGTCTATTTTGGACACTTCAGGATTATCTAGATCTATATGTGACCTAAATACAAAAAGCGGATTCACACAAAATATGGCATAGTGCGTAGAAGTTAAAGATTAAGGCTAGTTTATTGTACTATGAGAGCACATTTGGACTATTAAATCAAACACAGAAGCTTTATGACGAAACGATAACGGGAGATTGAATCTTTACGTCTGTTCGTAAGTCCACGTTACCAGAAGTAACTGATTAGTCCGCACCATATGTTGTATTGTAAGAAAGTTGATGCTATGAAGAACAAATGGAGGATTAGATATCGCAGATTGTCCTGCCTCACTTGTCTAACTACGTGGGTATTGTTCCCTCTAGCAGGGAACTGCCCAGTACGATAGAATTCTTCTAACATTTTATCCTTCTCTATGAACCTGTCATAGAGCCACTGGGTCATACCTTCTGTGTCCGATGGCACCTGAAAGGAAAATCAAAGGTCGTTTAGAATCGATTGCATTCATAAGTTCATTTCTTATTATTAAATGAAATGAACATCATTGTCTAAACTAAATAAATCGTATAAGGAAGGAATGGTTTTTTTTTCTGAAAATTAAATTAAATTGTCACTTTCCACAGAAAAATATATCTATTAAATAGATACTTATATATCCACCATATTATCCATCTCATATTAAGTTGTGATTGACACTTATATATAAGAGCCATACTTGAATTCGATCACAGAAACGATGCTAATTCTGAGGGCTAAAATAATGTCTTGAAAAAGCAAATTAATATTACAAATAGGAACATTCTTCCAACCAGAGCATGGCAACAATAAAATGCTGCTACGAGGTAGCAGTGGAATTGGTAAGAGAATGCCATAATCTTAAATCACAAAAAATCCTTTTTTTTTAATTGATCATAAATTTTAATGTCCTATAATTCACTCATTCATCATATCTAGGACTCTAACCTCAGTGCTAGGATATAGACGATAGTGTAAGTGGGTGGTGCACGGAGGTCTGGTCCCACAGACCACGTCCTGCAGATGCAATGGTATGCGTTCCGGGTAAGCGATGGTGACGTCCAGCACCCACTCTATGCTGTCCCCGGACTTCTCGATGAGCGCTTTCACGTTGTTTTGGTTGAAGTTGTTATCTACGGAGAAGAGATTGGTGTGATCAGTTTAAAACCTAGATTCAATGATTTTTCAGTATATTCACTTCTATTATATAAAAACAAATTTTGCTAGAGCTAAAGCAGATGAGCTTCCAGTCAACCTGATAGTAAGTGGTCACTACCGCCTACAGACATGCGTGACATGTTCTAATAAAGTGAGGATTCTATCTGAAGCCGACGACACATGCGTTGAGGTTCCTGAGGCGAATATAGTGGTCTCATATATATGTCACACGGCATCCACACCCCTTCACCAAAGCACAAAACTGCTTCATGCTAGAAAATGGTGTGGCGGTAGTACGTCCCCGGTAGAACCGTCAGGTTCTACGACACTTCATAAGTATGTCGTACTTATGAAGTGTCGTATACCTACGCCAGGCGATATTACTTTAAGCAGTAAATGCACACAGTAACAATAAAAATACTAATGTAACGTCGAAATTTGATAAATTGTAAAATATTTCATGTATAACATTATTTATTTTTATATTTATAGTTTTACAACGTCACATGGAATTTATGGACACCTTTAAATTCTAACAGGGCCTAGATATAGATCATAAAATATGCCCGATTTTAAAATAATTTCATCAATGATATTTTTTATTCCAAAAGCATGCAAAACTACATCTTTGAGTTATTTAGGTAAAATGTGTTGCAACTTATTACCTTTCTTAGGTTCTTCTTTGGATGTACCAGCGATTTCCTCTCTGTGCGGTCCTATTTCTTCCATTATCACCTTCATAGCTCCAGCTCGGGGCAATGACACATACTCCAACTTTGGCAGGTTATTTTTTTCCGCAAATCTTCGAACAAAATAATACATTTATCATGATAATCATCGTCCTCAACCCAACACTGCCTAACAGATACAGATATCCGGTATCATCAATATGATGCGCTATAGTCGGATACACTTATCAAGTATATTTTACACAATTTTGAGATTTTTTAAATAAAACTCTTTAATCTCATATTAATTCGCATTGGTGTATTCAGCTCGGTGCTTTGAAGCACAATTTATAAAGATCAAAAAAATATAATAAACTCCGGGAAAACCAAGAGCCATTTACTAAGAATTTCATGAAATATTCAAATCAATATAAAGAGTACAATGTACGATACTTATTACTTATTACTTATTTAATTATTATTCGAATCTCGTTAATAAATAAAGGTATTCTTTCAATTCGAAGCTTAACTCCACTTCATTCTTCATATATTGCTCAATCATGTCTGATTCCATAAAATGTTTTATTTCAGATATATTTATTTATAAGCTTGTTCCATTACTTGCTCCGTTACGAGCGAAGCAACGATGGATGCTTTAAGATTAAATTTAATATTACACCTTCAAAATAATTATTTATTAAATGGTAGTAGCGAAATTCCACGCGAACTTTGATGGTCACTGTCGCTGAAGGACATCACATAATCAATCTGAAATAAAATTGGAATCCAACCTGTATTCAACCACAGGTGTTGTAAATATGAATGTACAGATCAGATATTTGCTTTAGATTTTTAATTTGTGTGTATCCAATAGTATCAACAGTGACCATAATCTGCATATCAGCCGCTGCATCACAAGTCTGCGAGTAATAGGTATATATCGTTTATTTATTAATTATATTAACTAGTTAGGTCCAGAAATGCTTCATTGTTGCTCAGTTTGGTATAAATTATTGGGAAAATAAACAAATCAATCAAATTCCCCTACCTGTCATAGCAGGAACTTCGACATAAAACATAAAAAAAAAATATGTTTAGTGAAATGTAAAGTTGTGTATTAATTTCAAGTCAATTCAAAAATTTCGTTTTTATATAAAAACTTTGCACCGCGGTTTCACCTGCTACTACATAAGAAAAAACAAACAAACATAGCGTGATGTTATATAGCCTATAGCCTTCCTTTATAAATAGACTATTCAACACAAAAAATAATCAATTCGAACCAGTAGCTCCTGAGATTAGCGAGTTCAACCAATCAAATTTTTAACTTAATTATATTAATAAAAAAGTATTAATTATACATTTAAAATATTAAAAAATGATGATAATTAATTTGATTTTCTCTTTCATCGCTCGTCTATCATCTTCTCGCTGTCGATACGATAAAGCAATAAGGAGCAATTTTACGTTTCAATACGTCTGCTCTTGTTACTCTAAAGTGCTTATTCCGTATCGTCTCGATAGTCACGAGTATCGATAAAAACTAAAGCCCCAATTATCCGATTTATAAGAGTTTTATTTGAAAAACGTTTCGCGAACGTCTCGATACATAACGATCGGAGTAAGTGCTTTATGATTTGAGTTTCAATATCTGCTTATTGACTACAAAGGATCCTTTGTCTGGATGCTCGGGATAAGTATTGACTCGGTAATGCTAGAATATTTTCTAGTGTAGAGTTTACACTGAAAATAATCTAAATGCTGCAACTACAATGAATACACATTTCGTTACGTTCGATTTTATTTCTTTTACACACGCATACACGTTATGTTAGACAATCTTAATTTCTATGTATAACATAAACTTAAATCAAAATGCTTGTGTAAAATGGACAATGTATAATTAAATTCCCAATTAATACGTACATACGCTTATATTCAGCCTATTAATTTGTTTGTCTCCCGTTGATTGCACAAATACACAAACATACACACACACACACACACACACACGCACACGCGCACATGCACACGCGTATAGACGCATACACGTGTGCGTTCACTCACACACTTTCGTCCCACGTAATAACCAAACACAACCTTACCTCTGACTAACTTCTCTCCTCTTGTGCAGGAAGCCACCTTCAGGGAAGAGCACCATGAACTGCCGGCCCAGAGGCACGTAGTACCTGTGGATGTGCTCCCGAAGCTCCTCTAATGACTGCTCCCGCTTCGTCTTGCCCTGGAAGAGAAAAATATCATTACTATTGAACTTTCACTGAATATCTTTAACTTCTAGTTGTGTGATAATAACAATAAAATAAAAAACAATTTATACACATAATAAAGGAAATCCCGCTGTGTTTCTTGCAGGTTATTCTCAGTTGAGGTCGTGTTCCGATGCGGAGATAGTGTAAAAAAAAACAGCCAAGTGCGAGTCGAACTCGCGCACGGAGGGTTCCGTACCATTATTATTAACACATGAGGAAAAGGGTAATAATATATGTGATGTAACAAAAAAAATTAAGGTTTTCGGAATTATTCCTTTATA
>MOOZ01004798.1:1098-12481 GCA_002930495.1 Cecropterus lyciades | reverse complement strand
GAGAACTGCTGTTTTAATTAAATTATTTCTATGCGTAAATTTGTAAAATGTGACATCTTACTAGGGGATCTTTGGTCTCACAGGGGATTTTTGGGGGTCTCACAAATGTGACCAGCTGTGACAATGGGTGAAAAAATCGGGAATTTCCTGTGACGATATTTATGGATGGCCCCTTATTGAAAAGTAAATTTATATGGGCGAAAACGTAACGATGCAATTAAATGCAATGTACGGACGGAAACGTAAACAGAGATTAAATAAACTCGTACTAAGTACACAACACTTAGTACTTACAAATACTCCATTGTGATTTTTTTGTTACTATTATTTTTTTAGTGTACATAAAAATAATTTGTTGTACAACTTTTTGTAAAATTATGTATGTATTCATAAGGTATACTTTGATTATGTAACGTATTTAAAATTATATTCTTGTTGTTATAAATATACTTTGGTGTTTAACTTTGTAAGTTGTGATTTTATTAAGCTGAAAAACATAAATAGAAAATTCAATCCCGAATGCAAATAGGGAAGAAATGAGCTTGAAAAAGATGAAACGATTTTAATTGTAGGAAGATAAGATGAATCAATAAAGGCAACTTTATTCAAATTTCGAGTAATAAAAGGTGGAGGACTATTTTTTTTTGTTGACATATTTTGTGGGAGGGGGAAGTTTTTCCCAATTTTTAATAAATTTCCCAATTCTAAAGGAATTGGGTAAGAAAAAATTTACAGACTAACCGCCCTTTTTTTTACCGGGCACTGTTGCTCCCTTCTCCCTCTTCAAAATCCATAGCTATGGTCATTCATGATAAGTTTAATCACGATCCGTTTTTCATGTCTCTGTTTTTGCGTCGGGGGTAATATAAAAAAATTTAGACCTATGCCTCTTTTGCGTCATATCGTATCTGTAATTTGTATAAAATAGATTTTGAAAGTACTCGAGGGATGTTTGTAAGGGATACGTAACAAAAATGAGTCTGACGTAAATATAAAGCTCTGTAGTACAAAATATTCAATTTTATTTATCATTCATAAATAGTTGTACCTAGTTTAACAATATACATATATGGTCGGTACAATACATCGATGGTTTGCATGAATAGACAATTCAAATTTTATCAATTTTGAGTTGAAGTTGAAGTTTTAATCTAAAATAGGCGTATAATTGAAAACTTAGTGCTCTAACTATACCGTGGTTAATGGCCGTTTAATATATATATTTTAATATAACTAGTAACTTTGTCAAAAATATTAAAACAAAAATCTCGACTGCTTAAAACATTTTTTATGATCAACGCTATATATTTAGAATGGGTTTTTTACTAGCCTTTATATTATACTGTCATGATAATAACCCCCCCCCACTTTTTCCTCTATTTGCTGGCACCTTTTTTAAATTATACAGCCTATGTCATTCTCCAACCTGAGACGATCCTAATTATGTCACAATCCGTCAAGCCGTTTGGGCTGTAGCGCGTGCCGAAGAAATGGGCATACATACAAACAAACATACATACATACTTACATACGCTCGAAAAACATTACCCTCCTTCTGACGGAATGGGGTAATAACAAAAATCATGGTTTACTTTTTACCTGGCTCCCATTAAATTTGCATTATTGAGTTATTATTATTGTGTTATTATTCATGGCAAAAGGCGGTATTTAGAACATCAATATAACTTTAATGTTGCTTACCAACGCAATATAAATGTTGCTTAGCATTCTTGAACCGTTTATATTATATATATAATTTTTTGAAAAGTATTCACCAGGCAGTAAATGTTATATTTATTGCATATAAAATTGTAAACAATAAAATGAAATGCATAAATAAATGTTTAATAAATAAAATGTAATGCCGAATAATGTTTACATTTATTTATGGACGTCTTTGAGTCAATTTTATTTAATTGTAAATTTGTACGCATTAAGGTGCATTGAATAAAAAATGTATTTATAATTACATTCGTACATTAGCTACGCCTCGCGATTAAAGAAAGTGTTAAATAAATTTAAATTTTATTTATTTAACGCTTTCTTTAATCCGGCTTTAATCTTTAATAATTTTATTTTATTTTAGATGGATTGAACTGAAATAAATATTACCAAGATACGAATAAAAATATTTTCAATCGATTAAATAAAATTCCGTTGGTTTTGATGCGATTTCAAATTCTCAGAAAACAGACAAACAAAAATTTCAAAAATTATAGATTATATTTATTATTACCTACTCTCAGTCCTCTATTTTTTTTTTGTAAAAAAATATGCGATGTCTCTGAACATTAATTCTTGTAATATTAATTTATTCAATTAAAAATGAAAAATATTTTTTGTCAATGTATCTTAATAATGATGAAAATTATTTTAAAATGCAATTTTTGTTAAAATTTATAAGTTAGTTTTTTGTATTGTGATATTTATACGTTATCATCATGTATAAACAAGGAATATTTGTATTAGCGTCTAGTGAAGAAAATATATTTAATAAAACATTGTTTAAAATATTTATTTTGTTTTTATTTCAGTGTTATGTAACATTCAAATTCTTAAGAAATTTTAATAAGAAACCATGTTTAATTTTTTTTTCAATCTAATATAAGATACATAATCTTAAGGATTTTTTGTAAGAGACCAGATACGACGAATCTTTTAACGTTAAATTAAATTAAAAAAGATGATATGAATTTTTTACAGCTCTACGCAGATAAAAAAAATAAAGGTGCTTGCCTGGGAGTCGAACCTCGATTGATTGAACGCGACACCGAGTTTCAACCATTTGGTTGTCACATTTTCAAAACGGTTATTTAAGGAGAAATAAAAATACAGTTGTATTTATTCGTAAAGTACTTCCATTTATTTCAATTATTTAATCCTAATTAAAACAATTACATATAACATATAGGATATTGACAGATACATATATATATAGGATATTGACAGAATACTTATTTTTACTTGTATAATTTTATATAAAAAATAAACTTATCTTTTTAATTCTAGACCAATTGTATTAGATAGTCGACCATTTCGGGTGATTTTGATTTTTCATCTGTCCAATATGGTCAAAAATCTAATTTTATGCAAAATCTCGTCTCTCAAAATACTTGATAATATAAATATTTTTTATCTGTAAATACATAGACAATATAACTTGGCAGTATGAATTTAAATGTCAAAGCCTTTATACATAGAATTTGAATAAGAAAAAAATACATTATCTATGGATAATTAAATATCCTACCTATTTACAGGTTTATATTTATAAATAGAAAGGTATTTTCGACAGTTCTTTTTAAATCCGGTGATATAGGAACTGAAGAATTTTGTACTGCGTCAATAGAAAAGAAGAGATATATGGATTTTATGGCACTATGAGTCCATTATGGCCGATTTTTACTTTTTGCCCTCAAGACATTTGCAGTTCGCGTTGTGTGAATGAGCTCCGACTGTGTCAGCGAAAGAGGGGTTGAAAGTGACCCCTGGAGCTACGTATTGGGGGTTGGTTCCGCTTCCAGATGTTTCATACGTGAAGTACTCTGGCTTGGTGGTAAATGTCACAATTTTGGGTTTGGTTGTGTACGTCACAATTTTTGGTTTGGTTGTATACGTCACGATTTGTGGCTTGGTTGTGTATGTCACGATTTTTGGTTTGGTTGTGTATGTAAATATTTCTGGCTTCGTTGTGTACGTGTATACTTCTGGCTTGGTGGTATATGTGTATACTTCTGGCTTGGTTGTGAACGTGACTATTTCTGGTTTAGTTGTGTACGTAATAATCTTAGGTTCGGTTTGGAAGACTTTCTTCTCCGTGTACGACGCGCTGAAACTGTTCGTGATTGGCGCTTTGATCTGAGTGTTGTAGCTCAGCCCGGAATCGAAGCTCGAACCTTCGCTGGCAGACGAGAATTTACCCGAGAACTGGCTCAGTTGTCCAGAGGAGAACTTATTCTGTCCCTGTCCGAAGCCGAACTGTTCTCCAAAACCGAAACCTTCCCCAGATCCGATCTTTCCACTGCCACCCTTTACACCGCTAACTTTGGTCACGGTTCCTCCTGTGATGGTCGCTCCTTGGGTATATGTTCCAGATGTAACAGAAGAACCAGTGACTCTTGAGCCAGTCAAAGATGATCCAGTAAGTCCTGACCCTTGAACGCCCTTCCCGCCTTCCTTAAGCCCAGCGTTGAACTGACTGGTGTATCGGTTGGTTGTGATGACTCTGCTACCCTTGATCGTGAAGCGAGTTGTTTCGATCAAACCAATCGCCCATTCGTACCATTCTAAGTCGAATTTGTNNNCCATTCGTACCATTCTAAGTCGAATTTGTAGAATGCGGCGATCTGGTTGCCTGTCTGACAGCCTGGAAAAGATAAGTTTGGTTAGGTTAGGTTAGGTTAGAAAATCGTCAGAGGTCTGATTTAGATACGTAAGGTGAGGTAGATACTATTGTGGTAAGAAGAGAGTTTTCTTACAAAACCATATGCGTTTTGGCAATATTTCGCATGGTAGAACGAGTATGTTTCGACCGAGTGGTAGAACGAGTATGTTTCGACCGAGTAGTACCACCGCCACATCTATTTTTAGCGTGAAGCAGTTCATTTCTGTGGAACTCTTATGCTTCCTCTACACTGCTTTCGAAGTTCCTCGGCGAAGTACTCTAGGAACTTTGGCTAAAGTCCGAAGTGCGACTACACACTCGTGCAACTTCGCGATAAGCTCATTCATTCAACTTCGGGCCCTTTGACTCGGGCGCAAAAACCGACAACATATGGAAGTCGCCCGAGGCGGTAAAGTTTGACGAGGTAAGCCGAAGTGGCTTTCTATACTACCGTATTCGACTAACATCGTTCAACTTCGCGAGTAGTGTAGAAGAGGCATTATATCTTAGTAGCAACGCACCTGGGATTGAATGCAGATAGGAACCCTGTTCTACATGAGGTTGTTCTCAGATGTGCATAGGCATTCACCATCTACCATTTACGAATGGTTGAACATTCACCACCTGATGGTGGACTGCATACTTGTACTATGGGTGGTACTACCGTCGTATCTATTCGCTTTATACTAACAGAGTGTTAAAGAACTCTGTTCTGGTTTGAAAGCAATCCCGACATACTGACATTAACCGGCGTGACGGAGTAGTCACCATACCGATCACACACAGATTTCGGGTTCGATTCCCGGCCAGACACATATTCAAATGATTTTAGATTTCTTTTCTGGGACTGGGTGTTTTTGTTTTCGTCTTTGTGTGCGACCGCGACACAAAAAAAACCCAGTGTGGTATGAGTACTACACCTACAGCCCATGGCTACAGTCTACATGCTATTGCCCAATATTTTCCTATCCTCCCTTCCCTTTTTATGCCGTGGCCCGGTTATAATTTTGTCTAACCATCTGTGACCACTAAGATTTAAGGAGGGTAACAGTTATCGAAGTGACAAAAAATGTGAACAAAAAATGCAACGACCCGGTATATTATTTTCGTGGCCCGGTACCGGGTCGCGTGGCATCATTTAGGAATCGCTGCTATAGTCCATGAGATCAGATTAAAATATGCTTACCTGAATCCCAGGAGTAGACTCCTCGCATCACGTATTGTCCGTCGCCGGTGGTGCAGGCCAGAGCGCTTCCAATGTCAACCTGGAAAAAGAAAATTTAATTTCTTATAAAAATAATCGATACGTGGACAGTATAAAATGCTTTGTGTTTATTTTGTACAGGACTACGGGGCACTTACAACGTCTGTTACAATATTTTCTTACACTACCACCGAATCGCAACACGACTTCGACTGAGAAGTTCCGGCAAGGAACTCGGCGGGTTTGTCTTTTTAAAAATAATTTTACAAGACGCCACGCTATTAAGCGTGAAGAAGATCTTGCGTGAGGTGGAAGGGTGTGGTTGCCGGCTGATTTATACACGAGGCGGCCATCTTTTGTCTCTGAAGTAGCAACGCATCTAATAGAATCCGTATTTTATATGAATGTCTATGGGTGGCAGTGACCACTTAGCTTAGTTTTTAAGAGTGGCATCTGTAATTGACTTCAGACAGAAGAACTGTTCTATATGGAGTTACTTACAAATGTCCATGGGCGGCAGTGATTCGCCATCGGGTGACTGTATGCTCGTTTGCTACTTCCATTTTATAAAATATTAAGGACGGAACTTACTCTGCAGATATTATTGAGCGGGTTGGTAGGCTGAC
This sequence comes from Cecropterus lyciades, assembly GCA_002930495.1. Classification (NCBI taxonomy): domain Eukaryota; kingdom Metazoa; phylum Arthropoda; class Insecta; order Lepidoptera; family Hesperiidae; genus Cecropterus; species Cecropterus lyciades. The sequence goes on along the minus strand of MOOZ01004798.1, from coordinate 6,267 downwards.
CACAGGCGCAGCTGTCTTCATCGTACTGTTCCAGGAGATGAGGGTAGTCCTGGCTCAGTTTGGACTGGCACTCGCCAGGGTTGATCAGGGAGACGTTGATGCTGTGCATGATGCTGCCGAGGAGATGAGCTGTAAAAAAATAATCATAAGTTAATTTGCAATTTAACTGTTTGAAATTAGTTGGAAGTTGATGACTTGTCAGCCATCGACAATTGAAAAAGGCGCATCTAACAAGAGGTCAAAATAAAGTGAAATATCGAATGCTTCAAATGAGAAATTAAGGCAAAACGAAGTAAAATATCGAATGAGAAATCGTTAGCAGTCTTTTACTAAAATAATCATAATCGGATATTTTGTCTAATAACAGTGTTATTAGGCAGAGTTATGTTATATATTATTTTTTTTTTGTCTGAATGTTGTGGTATCACTTATCCGCGTTCCAACTTAGTCCTCAGGGGTAGCAACGCAACTATAGCTAACCTCAGGTAACACTGATCTTTTCTGATCTGGAGTTCACTACACATACCCATGGGCGGCAGTGGTCACTTACCATCAGATGGACTGCATGCTCCTTTGCTACTATCATATTATTAAAAACATTAACTATAAAAGTCAATGAAAAGGAGATCATCTGATAACATGAAAGTATTTATAAAACGTTCAATGACAAGTTCAAAAGATCATTGTATAACCTTTCCGTTCCCTTTTCCGTTCACTAGTGACCTCTAGGGACGTTTTGGTGACCTCTACAGGATTCATAAGTGATATTCTCTCAGTCCCTTGAAATGATTAGAGGTTCTTAAGGCAAATGTGGAACTTCTGAACTACGAGAGATCAATTTTTTTTTTGATTATTGATTGAGTATCAGGAGTATTAGGATAAATGTAAGCCTCATTATTTCTTATCGAGTTTAAAAAATTATTTCATACTAACTGAAGTACGAGTACTTCGCTACGAAATAAAATAAAACGATAAAAATAATCACCAAATTTTTTACACCACAATTATCGAAATCAAAAGTGGCGTATAAGTTGACCAGGTACAAATAAGCTACATCCCTGCAAAATTTTATGTAGTGGTTCGTACGTGATGGAGTAACAAACAGACACACACCATATCATTTTATATATATATTCATATGTTTAAAGTAAAAACATAAACGTTTTTTACACTCATAGCCCCACAGTAGGATTTTCTCCTGTGTCGTGGGTGTCATGGACACACAAAGACGAATACACAAACACCCAGACCCAGAACAGAAATCTANGAACAGAAATCTAAACTCATCATTCAGATGTCTGTCTAGCCGGGGATCGAACCCGGGACCCACTGCGTGTCAGACCGGTATGGTGATCTCTCCGCCACGCGGGTCATCTAATAAAGTAAAGTAAAGTAAAATAAAATATTATAATACATAAGTATGTTACATATATAGTATATACTGTATTCTATCTTATTCTGTCGCCGTATTAATCCTATAGATTTATGTGTTTGTTTCTTTTTCGTGACGCACTTTCGTTTCATCGTGTTTAAATCGAAACAATTGTACAGAAGTATCATTTCAAAAACATTACCCTGCTTCTGACGTATTCTGGTAATAAAATTGTGTCGCCTTTTCATATACACGGAAAATACACAACAGAGTTACTATTACCATAAATTTATAATTTTGTGGTTAAAACTAATTTATCTAAAATTATCATCTCCATCACAATATTAATTAGAAAAAACTACACGGAGTTTGATAAACACAATCTTGATTTCTACGCGTGTTACTTTATTTTACAAAAACATGTCAGTTTCGCGCTAAATATGATGAATCATGTCAAAAATCTTACACCATTACGGCGGCCATCTTGAACGCGAATTCTTGTGGTCAATTGACGCGTGTGTGTTAACAAATATGAAACTTGGCAAGGCCGTGATAAAACAATGGCTTCACCGATTCGTAACATTTGTTCGAATAATATAATAAATTATTGGCCTTGATGGCCTCGTGGTTTCGGCCTCTAACATCCAGAATCCAGGGTTCAAATCTCAGCCATATAATGTTTCATTAGTTGGAATGCAGTAGAACTCTCTGTAGTTCGACTCCGGAAGCACAACCGCCACACTTATTTTTGCCTATTAACAGTGTTCAGCGCTGCTGTGTTCTGGTCTGAAGGGTGTGGTAAGGGAGACATAATTATTCGAGGCGTTCTAGCCCTCAAGAGTAGCAACGCATCTGTGGCCAGTCTTAGGTAAGACTGATCTTATCTGGGGTTGAGTACAGATGCCCATGGGAAGTAGAAGCCACTTATCCTTAGGTAACGTCCTTCATTATGTTATAAAAAGTAATGTGTGTACTATAAATAGTTAATTTGCTGAAGGAAATTCATGAAACCTTCAAGCTTTGGCGTATACCCAAGCAAATACATCAGATATTTCGAAGTTATGGCGTATTAGAAATTAATTATCACTTGATATAATGGTGGTGAAAGAAATAGAAAAAACCTACAGAGCTCTAAAAACTCCTAGATGTGTGTGAAGTCTATCAAACCACGGTTGGTCCAATTGAATCAGAAAATAAAGCGAACGTATAACCTGCGCTCAAAAAATTAAATATTCTAATCAGAAGTGCTAAAAATCTAGAGTACCGTTTATCCAACTTGGCAACACCGTTGCTTTTATTTTTTTAAAAGCTTTTATTTATTCATCTCGAATTCCGGTTCAGAATATAGATCTGCGAATTAAGATAGGTTTTACGTAGGGTTGTAACGGAGGCCATCTTAGCGGAGGCGGAGGCGGATGCGGAGGTTAATGGAGGCGGGGGAGGAGGTGAACTTCACATAGTACAGTTATTATAAAAAGTCAAATAATTACTAATAATCAAAAGTTTGTTGTTCACTAAGTACTAGATGGCGCCGATAAGTAAGTGCGAAATATGGGAAAAAAAACTTTATATTTGATGTTATATTTCCATCACAATAAAGATATTCATCTAGTTGCAACATGTAGCCGAGCGGCCGCGTCGCCTAGCGTTGTACGTCCAGATCAACGTAAATAAACCTCCGTTATAACTCCGCAAAAATTTTGCGGAGGCGGATGCGGAAGCAGAGGTTCGATTTTTTGCGGAAGTTCTACACTAACAGAGGCGGAGGGGGAGTTCCGTTACAACCCTAGTTTTAAGCGCTAAGCCAAAATCGTAAAAACTTTTAAACAATCTATTTCCAAATATAGGGCTCAAAATTATAATGGTAGATTATTTTCGTGAATTTAAATCTCCACTCGCGTCTATTTGCAAAATAAATCAAAGGTCATAAATTAAAAAATTACACTATGCTGTAATAAACGTTCAAGGTCAGTATAAATGAATTTATCGAAACTGAGAAATCAATAAATTATAAACACGTCGATTTATTCATTGTGGCAATGATGGGGACGTCTCATTGTCCAAATGTTTGAATAATTCATTAAATATGTTTAATTAACATTCGTATTCATAAATATCGTAAAACCGGTCAATTGCGAGTCCGACTCGCGCAGAAAGGGTTCCGTATCATTAAACAGAATAAAATAAATATTTAAGGGATATATAATATACACATTATTTATTAATCTCAGTTGTTCAAATTATCTTTTTTGCAAATATGCGATGCCCCGACAAATAATCTTTTTTATATTATATGTATAGATTTAGCTAGTAAGCTATGAATAGGCAGACAATATTGAATAGCTAAAATGTTGGTTTTCAAAATAAGGGGTAAGTTATCAGATAAAACCGGCCACAAGTTGGCACGTAACTGATTGCGTAACCAGACGGGCGTTGATAACATATTTTCACATACATGTGTTGCAGGACGATTCTGAACTATGCTATTTTGTGAAATGTCTCGTTTTATTGTCTGTTTACAAGATCAGGTGAAACAGTTCGTGCGTTTAGTGGAAGGGTGTAATTGCCGGCTGACGTATTATATAGGCGACCATTTCAGTCGTCGGGAGTAGCAACGCGTCTTTGATAGACTTAGACAGAACACCTATTTTATATAAAGTTGCTTACAGAAGTTCATGGGTGGTGACCACTTACCATCAGGTGGACTGCATGCTCGTTTGCTACTTCAGGCTTATAAAAAAGAAAACTATAGAGCGGTGCCTTTAGCTCGAGTTTATTATTCTCTTAAAACAATCTTTGTATATCGTCGTTTAAGTTCTATCACCGCGTAGGTCATTTTTGAATTTGAATTTTTTTTGGAAGGACAAAAACCGATTAATTTTACATAGACGCAACTAAAGTTCTATTTTGTACTTTTAATTTTTCATAATTTAAAGGTATTATTGTGTCGTACCTTGAGTCTGTTTGGACAAAACGACGCGTAATTCGATTCCAATGACGATGATTTTCACAATGTCATTACCGCGAAAAAATTACTTACGCGGTGCTAGAACTTAAACGACGATATGTTTTTGGCCATTATTTCAAAGTACATTTCAAGGTTTGGCCGAAATTGAAATAAAAAACGTGGAGTGTATATTGTAATGCATAAGCAAGAACATAAGCAATTATCGTTTTGTGGAAACGTAATAAATTCTTTTAAGGGCACCGCTTAATTAAACCCAATCGGATTATATTTTTTTTATACGACTGAAGTAGCAAACAAACATGCGGTTCACCTGATGGTTAGTAGCCACTGCTCATGTATATTTTTGTTTATGTTTATTTTCTTAATTGTATACTATCTATTATTTCTATTATTATATAAATATATACCGCCTTGCATGTTTTCTGCTTAGCTCGATGGTTGACTGGTAGAGAATGCTTTTAGCATTAACTCCGCCTTTTGTACCACATTTTAAGGTATAATAAAGTTTAAATAAATAAATAAAATGGACATCTGTAAGCTTCATACAGAACAGTTCTATCTGAAATCAGTCACAGATGTGTTGCTACTACCTAGGACTAAGATGGTCGTCTCATATGGGGAGCCGGCACCCACACCCTTCCACAGGAACGTAGGCTTCGCGCTAGAAATAGGTGTGGCAGTGGTATCTCCCCGGTCCAACTATAAATACAACCTTCAAATACAAAAAACTTGTGTCAAGGGACACCCGGATGGAACGAAGTTCCTTTCGATTAATTAGTGAAGGAATTGTAATAATTTTTTTTTTTAAGTTATAATAATATTATTATTT
>MOOZ01004796.1:122588-132652 GCA_002930495.1 Cecropterus lyciades | reverse complement strand
ATTAATAGAAGGTACATCGTTACCTGCTTGAACAAAGTCTACCAGGTCAGATAAGCTTTATATAGGGTGTCTTAATAAAAACTTGAATTTACACATGTCAGGTCTATTGTGGTCGTGTTCCAATCCGATGGTAAAAAATAACATAACTGACAATTTTTAGTGCCTCCGTAGGCGTATACAAGGTAAATACATTTTATTTTATTCCAAATCCTTAGTTTTCGGTGGCTATTTGTGGTTCGTGGTTAACCGATATTTTCATGTTTAAATTTTATTAATTCCAGATTTTTGACTATAGATTAAACTGTAGATGGACTATAGACTACAAGCTGAGCCCCGCGGATATACCCGTGTTTAAAAAATGTAACATAACATGGTTACTATAGCCGAAATTGTAGACCGTATACAATTTACCATTACAGCATTGAGAGTATTGATAGCAATTGATTACCGACAGTGGCGATAGCTGCGTGCGCGTTGAGCGCGCGCGTTTAATTTTTTTGTGCAAAACCCCAATTACATTTTCTAAAATAGAAGTAGTTTAACTTACGTCTTACGCCATATGACATCAGCTATTTAACAGTGAAAGTCCCGTCAAAATCGGTCCAGCGGTTTCAGAGATTATCCAAAACAAACAGGCAGACAGATAGGCAGACAGACAAAAATGGTAGTTATTGATCTTATGTATCGTATATACATCCATATGTTAAATTTCTATATTGCGCGATATTTCGACCCAGTTAAATGCATCGTGATCACGGCGATACTGTTGACTGAAACGTTTCATGATCGTTGATGACGCATGCAACTTGATGCAATCTACAATCTTATCTGGTGGCCATTACAAGTGGTAATTGTAGGCAGTAGCCACTGATGGTAAATGGATAGTGTACTGTTTGTGTACTTATCTTTTAATTGAAGTATCGGCTTACTCCTATACACACCGCACGCACATCCGTCTTGCTCCATCTCTCCCTGCGATCTCTTACCATACCACCGCGAGCGGCATGTACACATGAGACGACAGTAGCTTCTCATTATTCACATACACTCCATCAAGGATGCACTTTTTTTATTTGCTATATTAAAAGAAATAGTTCCAATTTCAATTCAATTTTTCATTCATTCAATTCATTTCAATTTTCGAATGAACTTAAAGCTAATGTTGGATTTACTATAATTGTCAAATCACTCACACTTCGTTAATCCCTTCAACAATTAATGTGAGATGAATGTCTGAACTGATTGAATGTCCGAAACTTCGTACAAAAATTTAGTACAACAACTACGTTATTACCACTGTCTTATGTGACACGTACATACATAAATTACAGTAATGGTATATTAATTAACAGTACAATAAATCTGCGCGGTGATTACACGTCATTGGTTCGATTATAAAACGGGCTTGTTTTCGATAGTTATTAATTAAAGCGTTCCGACATCTGTATTTTCGGATGAATTATTTGATTTTTTGAACCATGGAATGTAACCATGGAACCATAAACATCGTTGCGAAATAGACTGCTAGTGTCAATTGCTTTGACATAATAGTCATTACATCTATATTTATACACAGATGCGAGTTTTTTTGCATTCAGGGATCTTTTATTCGATAAGGCCAATAAAATATCGTAATATCCAAAATTAATCCAATAACAATCTAAATAAAAATATGCACGTAACTGTAAGAACAGAGGTGCGTGCTTGGGATTCGAATCTCAGACATTCCATTTGAGGCCGGGTTTTTAACCACAAGGTTATCATTGTTTTACGATCATAATACCTATATTATTATTTTTTATCATTATGACAAGTTCGAACACCGAAGCCCAAAACATAAACATTTATTGCATGGATTACATGCATATGTGAATTAGACACATACATATAATAACACATATTATCCTGTATAAACATATAACATACACTCATACATACATGTATAAATCAATACCTAGGTGTGTATAAATAAACACACCCAACCACAAGATATTCCCAGAAATACAAGAGATTACGTATTGTTGGAAGTTGAGCCTACAATTTATATCATAGTATAGTGGAGCTTAAAGTGTATTAGTCTAATTTACTGTATATCGGAGTGTGACGCGGTTTGCCCTTTGTGTGTGAAGCTGAATGCGATTTTATGACGGATCGAATAATTGATTAACATTTTTTACATTCTGCGACATTGTTGTAATTTGTAGCACCTTACAAGAAAGTGACGAACTCCGTGATGGAGCGGTCACCGTACCGGTTTAACACGTAATGAGTTCCTGGTTCATTGCCATCATATCGTATATCAGATATTGGATATTGAAGTTAGATTTCTGGCCCGAGCTTGGGTAGTTGTGTATTTGTCACTATGTACATGACGATTCAGGCTTATACGACACTGGAGAAAATCTTAATGTGTTATAAGTGTGGAAACCATGTGGGTAAATAGTACAAACAAAAATGTATACATGTTATTTGAAATTATTAAATAAAAACATGACATTAATTTCGCCTTATGAATATATTTAAATAACACTATCTACTGTACTATTTACCGTATTTGATGTTAAGGGGTAAATTCCGCCTATTAGCGATCCTTATGATAATAGAAATCATAAATTTCCCACTTTATGAGAACTGCCACCTACTGACTTAAAAACAAATATTCTCATAATTTCGATTATGACGAGCCAAAAAGGTCATGATATGTGCTTGTCACGCCTTGTGCTACGACTTAATGACAGCGAACTGAAGATTTCTTGGCTATCTCACCTGACTTCCCGAGTTTTGCTTAGTTTCAGAGCATTGTAATAAATTAACGTTTATACTGCATTAAACCTCTTATTGGTTGCTACATGTACTAAAACACCATAGTAGTATTACTTTGTGAATGTTTGTTATATACCTCAATACTTTAAAATCCCACTGCTGGGTAGTAAGTAGCTCTATACAGTTTTTATTTATAACTAGCTTAACCCGGCATACGTTGCTTTGACACGTAAAGAACAAGGAAAAAATATTAAAAATGAATTAATCGCCTTTTTTCAGTCAATTGTAACTTTAATCAGACGACAGGACATATTCATCAATGCATATAATTGAAGTGTCTGTTTGTCATATCAAGTTAACAGCTTTTACCAAATGCATATGAAAGTATATAATTATGATACTGATAACAGAAAATCAATTAATAAAATATTTGTTTGTCTATCTGTCTGATTGTTCTGGGTAATCTTTGAAAACAATGGACCGATTTTGACGGGATTATATTGTTAAATAGCTAATATTATAGGACGTAACCAAGGTTACTACAAAAAAAAAATTAGAAACCGCGCGCGCTCTACGTTCACGTAGTCACCGTCACTGCCGCTAATGCCAGTTGCTATCAGTCCTGTCTGAAACAATGCTATAATGTTTAAAATGTATAAGGTCTAAAATTTCGGATATATGTAACTATGCTAAGTTATATTTTTCAAACGCGGGTATGACCGCAGGGCTCAGCTAGTTTATATATAAAATTATTGATTATTGATGGAAGCCTTGTGAGCGTCCCCAGTACACCCTTACGAAGTTCTCAATTTGATTGACGCTTTCTAAATGCATAGATACAAATAATATACAAAAACATACAATTTTGTGAGAATCATGTAAATTATTGAATAAACTCACTAACAATGATTTTTGTGTATTTAGTAATAGCTGAGGTGCTCCTCTGAGTCACTGTCACTACCGCCATTTTTTATTAATTAAATAATATTGAAGTATGTATTTAATTCATCCATCTATCAGCCTTTTCAGGTCCACTGCTGGACATAGGCCTCCCCTAATCGGCGCCACTCCAACAGATCCTGTGCCTTCTGAATCCAACGGTTCCCCGCTGTCTTCTTCAGGTCATCGGTCTACCTGGCCGGGGGGCGACCCGTATTAAATATTTTTTAATGTATTTAATATAACTTCAAAAATTTTGGCCTTACATTTGAACTTATTTTAAGAAAATTTAGGATATGATTCCTCAGGAGACTTGATCGCCGCTTCTTCTCCATAAACAAAACACCTTACCTATTGTTGAAAAAAAATCTATAAAAAATGTATTTTGAATAAAATATATTTTTTAATTAGTTTTTCACTGCTAATAAAGATCTACTTAGACAAGGATTTGTATGTCTTTGTCTGTGAAGCTAACAAGAATCTAGAGAATGGAGAAGCATGAAGTTTATTTCACTATTGTTCCGCTCTTAATACAGAGTAACGCGATATCTCGTTTTAAGGGAATGAATTCTTGATGTTACAAGGATTTTCAGTGCACAGAGAGCTTTAATATAAAGACGCTATAATATAGAACAATAAGTGCTATAATCATGAAATATATTAAAATAGGTGGTAGGACCAGTGTAGTTCGACCGGGAAGGTACCACCGCTAAATATATTTCTAACGAGAAGCAGTTCTTGCGTTTCGGTGGAAAGGTATGGTTGCCGATTTACTTTTGTATGAGGGGACCATCATAGACCTCACGAATAGCAACGTATCTGTGATTAGCTTCAGATAATACCCCTATTGTATAAGAAGTTGCTTGCAAATATCCACCGGCGGCAGTGGCCACTTACCATCAGATAGACTGCATGCTCGTTAGCTACTTCAACGTGATAAAAAGATAATAATAGAAGGTATGTAGGTAACCGTTGTTCTTTACATGTACAAGTAGTACATAGGTTTGTGGATCCAACTATAACTGTCAAGGAACACTATTAGCATCATCTACTATGTTTCAATGAAAGATACTATTATCATTAACGGAAATATCGACACGGTTTAATTGTTGGTAGCGATATACTCTCATTAATGAATTCTGGATGACATTACATTTTTTCCTATATTAACAAAAAAATGCCGTCATGGGACACCTGGCAGATGTAAAACATTGTGATCGACAAAATTGCGTCAGGAAATAACGCCATCTACGAGCAGTACCCTGCAACAAGTCGAAATAACACCCGCTTAGTTTTGTTCGATACATAATAGTTCCGAAAAGGAACAACAGATGGCGCTAAAATATATACGGTCAGACGATCGACAATCAGGTTTACGCCTATAGATGTTTCATATCAATAACACACGAGCATACACACCTCCTGATGGTATGTGGCCAATACCGCCCATGAACATTTATAATTAACCTAGATATGATTAAAGTACCTGATATCGGCCACGAATACGTCTCTACCCATAAAGACCAAATTGGAACTTTCGAATAAGTATCCCACTTCCCACTATTACGTAATCCCACTTACCACTATTACGCTACAATAAATACGGTGTGGCGATCGCCACGCTTACGTGCATCTATAGATATTTTACATCAAAAATAGTTTTTACAACCACTTAGTCGTCATTAATCCATTATAATCTCACTGCAGGGCACAGGTCTCCTGAGAGTTGGAAGGTTGATAGCTCTCCATGCAGGCCAAGTTCGATTGGTAGGCTTTACACGTCTTTGTGAATTTCCACAAGAACACTCGGTTGTATTGGTTTCCACGGTGTCTAGAATTCAATCCACGAACCATTCCGCCTCGAACCATTTCAGATCACTAGGCTACCACTGTTTAATCATTTAATATTTAATCTAAAATGTACATAAGTACATACATACGAGGTATGGGTGCAAGCTAGTAGCTATATACATTTACAATGTTACTTTAAAGACAAAAGATTTAGTGCATTCCATATACACGAATACTTCTGTATCCTAAACGAGTATCGTGATATGCAAATTCCCGTTTCAATCCAGGTACATTCTTGTAAACAGGGATTTGAGAAAAGCTCTCGCTTTGTGCTTATATTGAATTTCTGTTACCAAAAGTCTTTGAAGAATTTGCAAATAAAACTTGATATGTTCTTCCAATTTCCTGAAAGATATTTATTACATACAAACGTACCATCAATTTTCATTTCATTTCATGTTCCACTTACCATCAGGTGGACTGCATGCTCGTTTGCTACTTCAGTATTATATCGAAATGGTACAAATACATATTGATTATATGTAAAGAACAATTGCAATTTTTTTATAGTATGGAAGTAGCAAACGAGCCTGCAGCCTATCTGATGGTAAGTGGCTACTGCCGCCCATGGACATCTATAATCAACCCTAAGTAAGATCAAAGTCTCACCAAAGGTTAGCCACAGATGCGTTGCTACCCCTGAGGACGAAGATGGAATGCCTCGAAAAAGTATGTCTCCCTTACCACACCCTTCAGACCAGAACACAACAGCGCAAAACACTGCTGTTATTAGGCAGAAATAAGTGTGGCGGTGTTGCCTCTGGAGTCGAACCACAAAGAGTTCTACCACCTTCGAATAAAATGTTTCGCGAGCTCGACTGTTAGTATTATAAGAAAAAACTTTTAGTTTGCAATCAATAACTTTATTTGAAATCTACACCCATAAAACTCGTTCTAAACGCCAGTTACATTCACATTTCTCAAGTTTTAGTCGGAAAACATTTAAGGTAACAAAATAAAGTTGGTTATTGACGTAACTTATTCCATTTTGCAAAAACAGTTGTAGTTTAGTAAAGTTTAATTGTATCGTCATATAAGTTTGTACCGCTGTAATTCAAAAGTTCTACTTTTAGATTTTTTTCGTGTTTCCTGCAGAAGCAAAGGAAAGGCTTCTTTGCTTCTTAAACGTGTCATCAATGTAATTCTCATTCTAAATATTTAAAATTCTGTGGAAACCAAAAATTCTGCGGCGTCTTAATTTTCTCAAAACTGTGTTACGTCTGACCCTTCTTAACCAGGATTAAAATCTTCTCAAGGCACTTCTTTAGTTACCTTTAGATAGATAATTATAATGTGCATTATACAACATTTCAATTAAACACACATAGAAGGCAAAGCATCAGATGAAACGCGACAGCTTCTATCAACTCAATACTCATGTCTAGGTGCACCATGATTCTGGAACAGCCAACTGGTCTTGAAAAAATATCGTTTTATATATGTAGCAAAATTTAAAACTGAAATAAGAAAATACAGTGTAAAATATCATTTTAATGAAAACTTGGTAATCCTTAATGTATATAGGTGAAAATACTTTGTGTTTCAGGTTCTGGAACCAGTATAATAAAATAGGACTAAACACTCAAAACCTATGAAATAAAATTATGTTGTTCTTTTTCATGTCTAAGTAAAAAATAACGTATAAAAGTGGGGGGGATGTTAAATGGTCCGTATTCCCTTAATAAATCTATTGCTTCCACCTAACTTTGTCTAAGTAGCGGGCATTTCGAAGTTGGATATACAGACGGTTGGATATACAGAACCAGCCTAGTAAGATTTAAAGCGATGATAAGCTTCACATGAGAGACATGCTTTCCTGGTTTAGTATTCCTTTTATTGCATTTTTTTTATTATACTGAAGTAGCAAACGAGTTAGCAGTCCACCTTGCACTCCAATTGAAACATGGTAAGTGGTTACTACCGCTCATGGATATCCGTAAGCAACTTCATATAGAACAGAGGTTCTATCTGAAGTCGATCACAGATGTGTAGCTACTCTCGAAGACTAAGATGGTCGCTTCATATATAAGTAAGCCGGCAACCACACCCTTCCACCGAAACGCAAGAACTGCTTCACGCTAGAAATAGGTGTGGCGGTGGTACTTCCGCGGTCAAACTACACTGGTTTTGGTCACTACACTGGTCCACCTGGAAAACTAAATTTTAAATTCAGAATTTATGAATCTCAAGCGGGAATGACGCAGCTTCATATCTTGACGATTTATTTATTGTTTAGGAGAATATGACCACGAAGGAGATTATAGCTATAATTTGTAATCCAATTATTTTAATTTTAATTAATTTAAATTAATTAATAAATTAAAGTTAAATTAAAACAAAAAAAAACTATTAACTACATTTGTATGTAGTATACATGCGAGATTGGATTCGTACCTGAGATAGATCACAGATGCGTTGCTAGCTCTGAAGTCTTAAATGGAATGGCTCTGATAAATACTAGTATGTCTTGTATGACCTTTTCACACCCTTTAACTTCGTCATTCGTTCATCATTCTTCGTTAAATATTTTAAGTAAAATTTCTAATGCAGTCACGTACTTATTTGACTGCATTCTATGTTTTTTTTCACATTGTCTTATTATAAAGGTACAGGTTTTCTGCTACAGGGTAGCCTTAGATACTTTCGATCTTCCTGAACTTACTGTTGAACTACTTTAATGTACTTAGCAAGTTTATCCTCCAAAGCACAAAAATTCGCATAAAAAGCCACTAGCGGGCACCGATCCAACTGCCAACCGTAGCCTACGTTACTTTACATTCGGATCAGCTGACTTACACGAGCCCTAGATTCTATAAGATTATCAGCCAACAAATATTTTGTTTAGTAATAGATTTTCGTTTAGCCTAAAAAAGATTTCCTCAACATCGTTGTTGGGTCTTCAATTAACTAATTGGTAACGTTTGTTATCGCAGAGCTAATGTACTACATAAAATGCACGTTTCACGGCTAGCGATAAACGAAAAGCAACACTAAGAAAGCTTCAAAAATATATTGCTAGTGTAACGTGACATTTTAAGCCTAAAACAAACCAATCAAAAACAACAGTTTGAGATATGATTATATTTATCTACTCTTTAAAATACGATAAAAAAAATTGTAGATCGCTGTAACTACTACACTATATATATATATATATGGGTAGCAAAATACGTGTTATTGGTTTACGTTTATTGGTAAGAACTACAAAAATATCGATACCTTCCAGTTAGACATGTCTACAAAAAACAAATGCATCGCTTATAGTGGTCGCTTTTTCTCCGACATGTGGGTAAGGAACAAACAACGTAACAGATACAAGAGATGAAGGGATCTAATTAATTAGAATAAAGAAAGCAGAAAAGATTAGGTACATTATCTCCAGTGTAACTAATACGATCTTACGATAAGTAATGGTCAATAGATATTTATCTTTAATGTATCTATATACAGAACAATTAATCCCTATTTTCCTTGGTGGCGGCATGACGCGTTTACGCGTGGACCGATTTCGCTAATTCTTTTTTGTTGTTTGTTATCGATTCATGAGAAGGTTATTATAAAAAAAAGAAAGTTGTGCGGAAAATAAATCATTTATATGGATAAATGATTTTGTAAATTGTGGTAATATTTAATAGTGCAGATGGCTGCACTATTAAATATTACCACAATTTACACTTATTTTATATTAATTTAACTTAGTAGCTTGTAGTTACGTCATTTGTTTCCTTGTACATCTTTTTATCAACGTCTTCCACCCATAGATTATAATATATGTAGGTCACTATTAAACCTCTGATTCTGCATAATGTAAGATCAATGTGATTACATGTTTCTTGTTATTTAAAATCGAGAAATATACGTGCGTAAGATTCGGATTAACTGCAGACGTACTGCAGATATCAACAAAGGAATTTCCTATCACCATCGTGGTGGACGACCCACCTGGTGGAACGGTCAACATACCGGTCTGACACGCAGTGGGTCCCAGCCAGACAACTGAATGATGAGTTTAGATTTCTGTTCTAGGTTTGGGTGTTTGTGTATTCGTCTTGTGTGTCCATGGCACCCACGACACAGGAGAAATTCCTTGCGTGGGACTATGAGTATAGAAAGCGTTTATACATAACTAGCTGCGCCCCACGGTTTCACCCGCGTATTAGTTACTACAAAAAAAACTAATTTATGTATTTATTTGGATAAGAATAAATATTATATTTATAAAAACAACTTCGCAAATAATGCATTAGTTTGGAACAAATTTGGTTACCATATAAAAGGGTACAGTGAGTTTACCTGAAAAGATAGACGTATGCCGTTGCTGACTTTTTTTTAGGACTTTTAAAGGGGATCAATTCTGTCATACATATTTTTTACGAAACTTCAACCGTTTACGCAGCGTATGCAGCGGAAGCTCTCATTAGAAAAAAAATCCCCAATTTTGAAACATTCTTCATTGGTGCTCCGCTCCTGTTGTTCTTAGCGTGATGATATATAGCCTATAGCCTTCCTCG
>MOOZ01004796.1:52756-63859 GCA_002930495.1 Cecropterus lyciades | reverse complement strand
TTAATAAAATATTTTATATTGCTTAAAAGGATAAAAAATTTTTGAATGTAATTTAAACGTAACAATTCAATTTAAAGAATAACTGTGTAAACATCTTACGACGACATATATATATATATATATATTTTTTTTTTCATATTTAAGGAAAAAAGTCTATTTTTTCCTCCTTCTACGTATCAAAATTTTTGAATCGTCTCCAAATTTGTAAACTATAATCAAAATGGGAAAGTGTGTCAATTTTTGCCCGATTAGCAATTCTCTTTGTGACATTATCGACCGTTAAACTGCAGTCAAGTTAGGCGTAAAGTTTATTATTTTGGCGTTCCATTTACTAAAATTTGGCCTAACTGGAATTTACGTACCAAACTTTATTAGTTTGCCTAACTATAGTTACAACCTAACCATACTTATAACTATACATAGACTAACATACTCTCACTTGGAACTAGCTTTGTTAACTATTTCTTTTTTATTCACAGATATGTCAAACAAGCATGTAGTCCACCTGATGGTAGTGGACTTTGTCGCCCATAGGCGTTTAATCAACCCCAGTTAAGATTAGTGCTGACTTTGGCCACAGATGGATTACTAGAGGACTAAGTTGGAACACCTCGGATACGTACGACTCTTTTAGCACAAACACAGCACAGTGTTTATGTTCTGGACACAACAGCGATTAACACTGCTTTAATTAATAAGGCAGATGTAGCGCTGGTGCCTTCGAAGTTTACAGGGTTCTGTGAAGGGTACAAGTTCTAGCATACAGTAACATCTGCCGCTATATGTTCCAATAAACTTATCAATTGTCAGAAGATAATTTAAATTATAGTAGAACGGACCCTCGGGAGTCGATTTCCCAGTATCGTGCCCCAAATTACTTGGATACAATTGAACTATGTTTGATAGTTTGATTGAGAATTTATTACATGAAATTTGGAAGTTAAACTTCTCTGTCCTAGTTGAAGAGCTGTATCGGTTACCCAAGTTTGAAGGCAGGACGTTAATTAATCGTTTAGAGAATAAAGACCAAGAAAGTTTTGATGAGAACACTATAGTGTGTAAATCTAAACTTGAAACTTAACTATTTGTGATTACACCTACGTTTAAATAACTCATCCTTACTGAGACTTACAATTTGAATTCTATTTAGATGCCAGAAATAAATTATCTTAGGTAAACATATCTCTAATTCATCATTTATGAATTTGTGTCCGACCACGGTCGCTTTTTGATTACGTGTATGTTTTGACAACCCGTTCTTGTTCCACTACTGGGCATAGGTCATAGAAAAATATTCTTACAGTAGGTACTCTCAGGTGCGGAGGTTTCCTATCGATGCTTTCCTTCGTTTTAAAGCCTATCAAATATTTTCCAATACAAAAGTATATACTTGTGTACATCTTAGAAAAAATAGAAATATTTGTGTAAAATGTACAAATGAAAATGTTAATGTAAAATGTAAATTTGAACAACAGGGATCTAATTATATGAGGGAGAGTTTGATCTGATCTGATCCTGTAATTAAATATTATTTAATCCCGAGTTCGCGAGTTCGACTCGCAGTTGGCCGATTTTTTGCTTTGTGATACGTACAAAAATAATAAAAACGAACAGACATGTTTTTTTTCACTCATACCTTATGACATGCTAATTGGCATTGATGAGTAAGTTATAGAGGAATCGGTTTTTATTTTAGCCCGGCTTCTCGATATACGCACGCGTACAGCTGTGCTGTGCTGTGCACGTGCGTGTTACGTGACGATTTCTGTCAATTCGCACACCCTGTGAGCCGCGTTAAGGAATTTCGTTCCACAAAGAATTAGCGAAATCGGTCCAACCGTTCACGCGTGATGCTATGAAGGAGGGAAATAGGGTTTCAATTTTATATATAACTAGCAGAGCTCGCGGTTTCACCCGCGTTTACAAGAAATGTAACCTGACATACATTAACCCAAATTTTATACCTTCAATAATCTCTATTTTATTATTTTACCGGTAATGCCGCCGTATCTTATGCCGGTACCGCCGCAAATGCTACGTCTCGCAATTTTTAAATCTGTAATATCTTCGAAAATATTCATTTAAATCATATGCTGTAAAGATATATATATTTTTATTAAATAAATAATGTATTTACGGTATTAATTTGGATAAGGATTAATGCAGTATTGGTTAAAATCAGTTCGAAGATTAGCAATTATTTATCGTAAAAAGTAAATGACAAAAAAATTTTTTGTGGGATATCCATAAGAGATAAGATATACCATCGCGGAGTTTTCTGTAGAGCTTTTCAATGTGTACAATATTTAGTACATTATTTTGATAAATCTCGTAGGGTTCAGCCTGCGTTTGCAATGTAAGCGGAAAAAAATGTAATTATTTACGACATCACATTATAAACCTTAAAAATTTTCTCCACTATTTAATGGATGTTATTATACTCACTAAACCTTCCTCTTCAATCTACCTATTAAAAAAATCCGCATCAAAATCATTTGCGTAGTTTTAAAGATTTAAGCATACAAAGGGATATAAGGACAGAGAAAGCGACTTTGTTTTATACTATGTAGTGAAATCTAAACCGGATATAACGACATTGAAGGCACCATACAAATTAGGACATTATATCCAATAGTTGTTATAAACGGTAGGTATATTTACTTCATTCTTTAAATAGCGGTTCGGCCATGACTTTCATTCATTCCATTCGTTCATTATAACCGATATATCTTTATAACCGATGTCGCTATAATTGGTTTTGACTGTATAGATATTACACACTGGCGGAGTTTTGAAATATAGCCTTTGTAAATAATTTTATTACTCTGGAATAACAATATACAGATGTTCCAGTTTTGCTCTCCGATCAGACAACTGTTAAACTGACAATTTGATTAGGGTCCCGTGATAATTATCCCGGCTGTGCCCGAATTTACGCCGGATTCTAGAACGTTTAGCGTCCCTAGTTAGTAAGCAAACAGGTCAAATTATATTATATAGTATTTAGTAACAGCTGGGTTAGAAATATATGTGTAAGTTAAAATTTTATGGCTACATAAATGTATTAACAAAAATGATTTTATTAACATTATTAAAGCTTTTGGTAAGTGTAATTCAGTAGTATGATTTTTGGCCTAGTCCAGGTTAGCGTAAGTTTTGAGTTGAAATCATACGATTTTGAATCAGTGATTTAACAAAATAGGTATGCAGTCCTCCTGGTGGTCAGAGGCGCTTAAGGAAATGGAATGAAATGAAATGAAATGAAATGGAATGAAATGAAATGAAATGAAATGAAATGAAATGGAATGAAATGAAATGGAATGAAATGAAATGGAATGGAATGGAATAAAATGAAATGAAATGGAATAAAATGAAATGAAATGGAATGAAATGAAATGAATTGAAATCAGAACCAGAACTGTCAGGGTCAGAACTATCAGGTGAACTGCATGCTCGTTTGATACTTCAATCTTATAAAAGAATCTTTGTCCTTGTGAGAGACAACGCATCCGTACTGGTTTTTGGTGAGAAGTATGTGACGGGATGTACTATGAAAGTTTTTTTTAAGTATTCGTTACAATTTATATTGCTGTCAGTAGTATCTTTTAGCTATTTATTTATTTAAACATTTTGAACAAAAACAAGGGTACAACGACAAGCTTAATCCTAACACCATTAAATGCCTATATTCAGTAACAGAATTAATAGTGAACTTGTTTTCAGCGAAGAGTGTGACGTCACGCTACACATTACGTCACACAATGTGATTAATATTCTCGGAACGACCGTTACATCATCCATCATCAGTATTGTTAGATAATCTACATGTCGCAACGTTCATACCAGTCTTAAAAAAATTAAGTTCCTTTCACGGGCAGGCAGCTATACAAACGATATAGATGACTATGAATATAGAAAGCGTTGTTCAAAAAATATACTGTGATGAGATTAATTATAATTACTTTTACCAGGTGATAGAGCTTTCGGGGTTGCGGGCGGCAAGACTGGGAACTCGAACTGTCTAAAAATCACAGTAACGGCGAACAAATCAAATCAAACTCTAAAAGCGTAGGTACTAGGTACGTGAATAATGCATCATACAAATGACTCTTCTGTTAGCTGGTGATACTTAACACTATAGCCTCATAGTTGAAATTCATATGGTAACCCAATAGGTAGGTACAAGGTAAATATATAATAAATTCAACAGTCTTCAGTGTAATCGCTTGGCAATTCGCAAAAAGTCCCGTGACCTGTACGAAAATATAACACAACCACAAAACATTAGTACTTCAATAATGTGACATATACCTAGTAAAAATACTAAAGATACACAACGAGTATTTGAATCCTGGTACCTGTTTGTACGGATGGAACCGCCGGAATTTCAACTCACTGCCATCGAAAACATTTAAACGAAATAAAAAAAAAAAAAAAAACTAGGTTCACGTTAGTGCATCCGCGTTCCGCATGCTACCATTCCGGTATGCTTAGTATGAGTGTATTACGTTCGCTAAAAACGATCAACTTGTACTATCGGCACTGGTGTGAATGTATCATGTCAATTTGTATAGTTTTAAGAGCAGAATAATAGAAAATATATCTATGCTGTACTAACTCTTCTATCTCTGGGGACGACGGAGGACGGCGGAGGCGAAGATATTCGTTCAACGTTCAAATGAAAACAAGGGAACATATGGATCACGCGTATTTCTATAGATGCACGAACCATTTTCATTTGAGAAGGTACAGGTGCACGGAACTTTTTTGCTACATCTATACTAATATTATTAAACAGCAGAGTATGTTTGTTTGGTTCAACGCGCTAATCTCAGGAACTACATACAGGCTCGAATTGAAAAATATTTTTTGTGTTGAATAGTCCATTTATTGAGGAAGGCTATAAGGCTAAGAGCTAAAAGACTATAGGCTTTATAACACCACGCTATGTTTGTTTGTTTGTTTTTTTTTTTTCTTATTTAGAAGCGCGTGAAGACGCATAACCAACACAGAATATCCAGCTCAATACAACTATCATTCAGGTTGCCTTGAAAATGTCTTTATCCAATTGTATATTAAGTAATTTCGCCATAGGCTTGCAGGATTTTCGTGAGCCCGTATTAAAGCCAATGATAATCCCTTGTATAGAGGAATTAGATCTTGGAGGTCTTAACTATTTATAGCTCTATAAATCTGGGATTATGTTACCTGCTCGCGGATAAAATGGTACATACTAGTGTAGGTCTGCGACTTCACTTGTTATATTAATTGCTCTTATGTAAAGTTTTTAATGACGTTATTATTTTTCGTTATAATTATTTGAACTTATCCGGATTAATAATGGATTAATGAACAGTGATAGCCTAATGGTTAAAACTCGGCTTCTCAATCAATCGTCTGAGGATCAAATTCCGCGCACGCACCACTGATTATTCTAAAATTAATTCTCAATGCTTTACGTTGAAGGATATTATCATGAGGAAACCAACATACCTGAGTTCTTAAAACAAAAAGTTCTCAAAAGTGTATGAAGTCCACATTTGGCCAGCGCGGTGGACTATATCCTAAACCTATCTCATCTTGAGAGGAGACCTGCGACCAGCAGTGGAACGACAATGGGCCGTCGACGACTTTACTATACATTTATAGTGATTTTTACAAAGGAAGAACAACATTCAGTTCATATAAAATGCTAATAGATATTATAATTACAAATTAATAATTGTGTTATATAGTTCGATCATGTATGACACTATATAATATAATTTTCACAGCCATTGATTATATAGTAATGATGATGATGATGGCTGTGAAAATTATATAATATAGTTTTATATAACACTTCTGTCTGAAAACGAACGGCCTATGTTATAGCAACGCTAAGCTTACTTTTTTCATCTTCCTTTTTTCATAACATTCAGAAAATTGAACTATTCTCTTGTTTTGGATGAAATTATTATGAACTTTGATTATTTTGCTGCATAACAGCAAGTAAAGTAATTATGACGTCTTATTAGAAGAGTGTAATAGCTGCATCACTTATATATGAGACGACCATCGCAGACCTCACGAGTAGTAACGCACCTGCGATCGACTTCAGATAGAACCCCTGTTTTATATGAAGTTGGTTAGGTGGACTGCATGTTTATTCATTATAGACAAACAAACTTGCAATATGTTTCATTTATATACATTTCAATTTATACGCGTAACTCCGAAGTTACTAATTAAAATAATGTGTTAGTCTTAGAGAGGTAAAACTTAGTGTGTAGATAAATTAATGTGTCTCCCTCTAAAGCTGTAGAAATTATTAAGTTAAAACGTTTCTTCAAAAGGGCACAGAATCGATGTATATATTTACATGTATATACATACAGTGATACACGGGCGACAGTGGTCACATAACTCAGATTGACTGCCCACTCGATTGCTTCTTCATTGTTTAAAGATAGATTGACGACCTTACAAAAGAGTAATACGTTACTAGGCTGTTGTCTACTGAACTTGTAACATCCTTAAAACATTAAAACAAAAACCCGACTGCTTAAAAGGAAATTTTTGTTCATAATTACATATATTTAATACTCATACATGCCTTAAGCATGTATGAGTTTTATGAAAATAGTCAAGTAAAAATATTAAAATGTATTTATTTTTCGAGTGGTCTATTTACTATCTTTCATTTGACACCCATATTATGGTAATAATAAAAAAATTCGTCCCTCTCCCCCCTTTTTCCTCTATTTCCAGGCGCCATTTTTTAAAATTATATAGTCTATGTCACTTTCCTAACTGAGACGATTCTAATGATATGTTATACGTCACATTCCGTCAAGCCGTTTGGGCTTTAACGTGTGCCAAAGAAATGGACATAAAAACAACCATTCATACATACGCTCGAAAATCACTATCCTTCTTCTGACGCAATCGGGTAAAAAGCTACTGGTCCCAATTGTGAGCTATTGTGAGTTTTAACTATTATCCAGTGAAGGTTAAGATATTATTAACTATATTAAATAAAGATAATTAAATTAATTAAGTCATGAGTTATAAAAGCGAACTAATAACTCATGACAGTGCAAATATTTATAATGTAACTCAAAAGTATTTAAGACATTGAAAAATAAAAAAAAAAACCATTTAATTTTTTCCAACAAGTCTTGAAGGCGTAAAATCTGTGAAAAACATATTTTTGTTGCCCCAGTTCCTAAACAGAAGTGTTAAGCAAATACTTAGAGCATCTGGTACTTAGAGCGTCTTACGTTAAGAGTGTCCCGAATACTCCAAGAAACATGTGGACACATGTGTGGGCGCTTGTAACTGAAAGCTCTTTGCCACAGCTCATAGACATGACACTATTGTATGGTCACCATATTGTTACTTACTGTAGGATTGAGCAAGTACTGGAAGTTTGGAGCACTTTTTCTTTTTTTATGATATTATGGCTAAACATTGAAAAAAGTGTATTTCTTATAAGTTCTAGCCGAATAAGATAGATTTTAAAAGACCTTATTATAAATGTTATTACCTCATTAGATAAAAGTCAATTTCAAATTAGACTTAGTTATGCAAGACTCGAGTAACACAAAAAGCGTGCCAACTAATAAATGTCTAAAATATTAGTGTTTTAAAACACATCAACATAATTAAAATAGATTGACTTATTCGTCTGACAGCGATATCACAAGTAAAATCTCTTATAACTCAAACTGTTGGTAACCCTAATTAATAGTTGCGATAAGTGATGTACATGAGAGAAAACAAAATTGTAAGATAATTAGGAACAGAGTAACATACAGTGAGACTAGTTACTGAAAGCTTTATTAACTTAGTGAGCGAGTATTAAATTCCACCTTATCGGTCTGACACGCAGTGGGTCCCGGGTTCGATCCCCGGCTAGACAGACATCTGAATGATGAGTTTAGATTTCTGTTCTGGGTCTGGGTGTTTGTGTATTCGTCTTTGTGTGTCTATGGCACCCACGACACAGGAAAAAATCCTACTGTGGGGCTATGAGTGTAGAAAGCGTTTATGTTTATGCGTTTAATTATTGGTATGTATTATTACACGAAATAAATAAAATGGAACACGTAATAGTCATTATAGATTATATCATAGTACTATACGTTTCGTCTAGATTATCACGATATAGAGTATCTTATGTATTATACCAAGTTATAAGGTATCTATGTGCCAAACTTCATTCAAATCCAATTAGTAGTTTTTGCGTTATTGAGTAAAAAAAAATGCATTCATCCTCGCAAACTTCCACTTTTATAATTCTTAGAGATGTTACTAATATTGGTAATATTCAATATGAAGCTGATGCAAATAGTAAATGATTACCGTCATCGATCTCTAATCAAACCCTAATAGTCACATCTGAGATGACTGACATAAGAGGGCCTAAGTACTACCCTAAAAGCCATAAAAGTGTGGCGTAGCGACTATCGCAGATCCGTTGCTTGCCCTGAGGACTAGATTCGAACACATCGAACTATCTCTCCTTATCATGCCTTTCAAACTACACCGCAGCAGCGCGAAATCTGTTATTATATAAGTTGTACTGGTGCCCATGGAGTCTAACCACGAAGGGTAAACCCACTTTTAAATCTGCTACGTTCTGATATCGCAAACAATTTGCAGTGTCCACAAAATTAAGCCCAAATGCAAAGCAATCATGACTGATAATACAAAATACTTTTAAACAAAGTTCCAAAATTAGCAAGAACATTGAACCTGATAATAAATTCAGTGCAGGTAAACGAAAGTCAGCTAGAAGTTTTTCTTCAGTAAACCAACCGGAGTTTACTGTGTATTACAGTTCTATAACTTTTACTAAATTTCACATCGCATTTTAGCCACTTGTTCTACTCAAACCAAACTATTCGTGAAAAAGTCTATATTGTAAGCCATACATATGAAAAAATTAAATTTCAACGTGACTGTACATCGCATATATGCAAATATATGATGAAAAGATTTTATGAAAAAGAGTTTATGTGACTGATAATAGGTAACAATTGATATATCTAATTATATTTGATTTTCTTGTCTGTCTGTTTGTCTGTGTTTCAATTTCATCAAACCAAAATTACTCAATTTAATTCAGAGAATTGATTACATATAATCCGTTCCTTGAGGCAACATGTTTTCCCTATTTCTTTAAAATCTGTCAATTCTATCATAAGTTATTACAGTTAAATTTGAATTACAATTTTTAAACACGGTTCACACTGCGGGGCACGTCTAGTGTGTCATGAGTTAATAGTGTCATTATTTTCCTACTGCTGGACACGATTTCTTCGTTAAAGGGGTTTTATACATTTCTGTCAAGGGTAGAAAGATATGAAAAGATATTTATAAAAAATCATGTCGTGGCATATAGCGGTCTCCTCTCAAAATTTTCGCTCTTAAAGCAAGTAAAAAATATTTTAAGTATGCATGTAACTTTAAAAATCACAGGTGCGTCTGAAATTCGAAACTCACACTTTTAAATCAATATGTTATCACTGCTCTCAAGTGTTTTTTATTGATCGCATCATATAGCTTCACAGTAGGCTTTTCTCCTATATCATAATAGCCATGATATCTATACCGAGAACAGAAATGTAAATTCATCATTCAGATATCCGGGGACTGAACACGAAACCCATTGTGTGTCAAACCGGTATGGTACCGCTCCGTTTGTGGTGGTTAAATACAAATATAAACTTATATCGCATTTCGCATAATATTTGATAGTGAGAAAAGTTGATTGTAACTTACTTAAAAAACTACATTGGACAGAAATATCACCTCAAAAGCAAGATATCTCCTCGTTTGTTTTTAAATAGATTTGATGGTTGAAAACGTGATCAGTATTAACGCAAAACTTTATCTTGAATAGGGAAATATATTCACACATTTTTGTAACTTCCTACTAGCCTCACCAAAAGTATGGGAGTACGAAGCAATATTAATATGATTGGATAAATTTTTACCACAATTATAGGTGTGTGTGTGCGTGTATATGTGAGTGTGGTAATTGTTGCAAATGGTAATTGTACAACATATGACAGTATTTAATATCTTCAATGAATACCTTCCCACACTGAAATGCATTAAACTTAATTTAATAGATTTTGTTATGTTTCCTCAAAACGATTTTTTTTACCTTTTCACCTATACATTGCACTTTCTAATTTTGGCCCTAAGAGCACAACTTGACGGATCACTCTTTTGGACTTTTACAGTTACGGGATGAGATCCATACATATTAATACGATGTTAGAGGAGTGGCATTCTGGGATCTGCAATGTTTGTAATATAATAATGTTTCTAATATTGTATAAAGAAATATTGAAAAAAGTACAACAAAATTTAGAAACTGAAAATAGCCAGTACGAGACACACAGAATAAAACATTTACATAGGCTGTACAAAGGTAATAAAAATACAGTACTATTACTGACATGTCAAACAAAACTTCATTTGAGTCGTAATAAAGATGAAAAGGTCTGAAATTAGTAGAATAACTCAAATCACAGAGCAAAACCTTTTTGATAAAATCCCCACAAAATAGTGTCCAAATCCCCTTTACTCAAAATTTTCACGTATAAGATTTACATTAGCTAATGAAATTTATTACATGTAATGTAATGTAATGTAATAATATTATATTTCATGCCAAGAATATATTAAAACCTGCATACAACCTAACTTTTAATAGAGTGAATCGTCTATTTGCGTTTTTGCAAGTCATCAGTAAAGTTTATCCAGCTCCGTGTCTTCTTCAGTGAATCTGCTATGTCACATTAGTTAGGGCAAAAATGTTTGTGACATCGTTCACCGTGGATAAACTTTTGCGTCAAGCGGTTTGTCGTTTTAGACCTTGTTTTATTACATACTTTAAGTCAACCTCCTCGTTTATGTAATACATAAAATATATAGACCCATTTATAACAGACATAATGAAATAAAACAGTAGATCGAAGGCGGTAGAACTCTTTGTGGTTTACTCCGAAAGCACCACCGCCACACCTATTCTGGTCTGTATTCTGGTCTGAAGGGTGTGGTAAGGGTGTGGTAAGATATAATTTTCCGAGGCTTTCCATCTTAGTC
>MOOZ01004790.1:18664-38745 GCA_002930495.1 Cecropterus lyciades | reverse complement strand
TCAAAATATTTTAATAGAATGATAATAGATGTAAGTAAAAAATGTTACTAATTAAATGAAACTTTAAACTTATATTATTGCGGATTTAATAAATTTTGGAAATGAAAAGGGCTTTGAAATATAAGGTTTATATAACTATCTATCTACTCACATAATCTCATAAGCGGTTTAATTATTTGTTGTTGATATTTGCACGGATCGCGGTCACGGCGGTAAATGTACCAATAAAATTCTATACATAAGCTGGATCCGACTGAATTCACAAATTCAGTCGGATTCAGTTTATTAAAGTATTGGATTTGATTACAGATGTCCATGGGTAGCACTGACCTCCATTAGGTAGTCATGACTAGTTATTACTCTATAAAATTTTAGAATCTTCACGATGACGTTACTTCACAGCGAGATTCACAGCGACTTTAGACTGATGACGCTCCACAATCGCCGCAAACAGAAATATAACATCCAGCAATGTTATATTTCTCAGAAAAATCTTGTGTTGAGAAACAGATTGCAGAGAAATATTACATAGTATAAATATAAACATACCCACGACAAACTATCACAAATATTTTTTATCTGCCAATATGCAGAACTGACGCCCTTAAACACTTCCCTTTACCACGAATGTGTTCTGAATACAATCGACTTACAGCGTCTATCAAAGGTATTGACATTTTTCATGAATCCACCTTGGCGCACATCTCCGTTAATAATCTGCTTTTGTATCGTATTTTTTGTATATTTTGTTAACACTTGCTTTTTAGTATTAATTAATTAGTTTTATTATCATTTTTATTTTTGTTCTATTAAATATTAATTCTAGTTATTTTTTTTATATTATAATATGTTACATAAAATAACAACCACATGTAGCTTAGAGAACGATGTACGCATCCATAATTGGCATGCACACCAAATCTTGTGTAGAGTAAGTTACTTGTAAATGTATGTGTGTGATGCTGTCGATGTGTCAAAATAAAATAAAATAAAAATAAAAATAGATTTTATAACATTGAAAAGTAACAATAGAACACTATAATATATCTCAATTGTAGTATCCACACCTTCTATTCGCGTTTTTGTGAGCGGTAAGCCGCGTACATAACTTTTTATTACAGGGTTATATCATAGTTTAGACGGTTGAAGGCTCGTTCATAAAAACACGTGGGGCTACTCTGTAAATCCTTCGATGAAGTTTTGGATCGTCCGAAACTAAATTAGAAATTATCGGATGAAACTAGTCATTGATGATTACGTATAGTAGTAAGATATAAATTATGGATTTAAGTGCAAAATTTATTAATTCGCATTGTTCATTCATCGTGATGTATGTATGTAGAAGCAGATTATTTTGTACCTAGCGCCGATAATATATGCGTTTCTAATTTAAATAGAACCTAGATTCCATATTATACAAGGATCCTAATTGAAGCCGATCACAGTTGCACTGCTCTCCTGAGGACTGAGATGGTCACGTTGTATGTAAGTCAAATGGCATCCACACCCTTCGACCGGAACGCAAGTCCTGCTTCACGTTAGGAATAAGTGTGACGGTAATATCTGGCAGATTTAATCATACTAATTCTATCTTTAAGTTTTTAACATGTACCCGAAATATTGAACGAAATTGCGAATTTCGTACGTATAGAGTAGACTCCAAGGTCCTAATGCATGAGCAGGCTCATTATCATGCAATGATTGGAACGTTATGAGGGTGTCAAGGACCGGCCATCCCGTAATTACTTTATAAATTGCGGCTTTATAAAAAGAATTACAAATATTGTCCCATGCGTAATTTTGGTAGGTATTATTGTAAAAGAAATACACTTCCGGATCGTAGAATCGACCCACTTAGTATTTTTAGGTCTAAAATACTGATATACGAAAAAAAATAAAAATGTTTTCGAAAAGTTTTTATACAGTTTTATAGCTGGCACATGTTATTATAGCTTTGTTATTATTCGAAATTTGTATTTTAGAATAAAAATTACAGAACAAAAGCCGAATTCGGTCATTTATGTAAAAAATAAGAGCGTAGAAACAGCCGTTCGATGTAAGTCTGTTCAATATTTTTTCCAATTTTTAAAACAATATATGTTGTCGTTCTCGAACCTTAAAATAAACTGCTGTTCGAGTTGAGCATATGGACACGGCACCTCAAATAGCCGCGCAATCCGTGACACTTCTTCAGGCAAGAATAAGTCAGCGAAATGTGAGTGCACAACACACACAAGTGTAATTTAAGTTGCTCTTCTCTGCTCTTTGCACATATCAAAGATATCTAGAGACTGGTGACCTCGTCCAGTGAGCTGGATGTAAATATTCAATTATCGTCACAGTCATCTGTTAATAAAAAAACCTTCATTACAATATCGTGCATTTTATTACACTATAGCAAAAATACCTGGAACGATTTTCATTCGTCCATCCATCACTCATAATTGGTTAAGGTTGGCTGAATACCGATCGGTATCAATAAAAATCTGTCGAGTCTCTGTGGTTCAGAAATGGATGGCTTTGCTAAAAATCCGGAGAAGTTTTATTTTAATGCACACACAAATAATATGCGTCACGATTTAATCTGTTTTTATTGAAAAAGCAAATAAGCATGCAGTCTGCCTGATAGTAAATATGTAGTTATTTTTTTTTATAGTATGGAAGTAGCAAACGAGCCTGCAGCCCACCTGATGGTAAGTGGCTACTGCCGCCCATGGACATTTGTAATCAACCCAAGGTAAGATCAAAATCTCCCCTAAGATTGATTACAGATTCGTTGCTACCCATGAGGACTAAGATGGAATAACTCGGAAAAGTATGTCTCCCTTACCACACCCTTCAGACGAGAATACAACAGCGCATACCGCTGCTGTTATTAGGCAGAAATAAGTATAGCGGTGGTGCTTTCGGAGTCGAACTACAAAGAGCTCTAACTCCGAATTCATTGCCACCCATAGATATTTGTAACTTCATACGAGTATGAATTAGTAGAACAATATAAAACAAGGACTTTTCGTATATAATAGGCGATCAATCTGCAGTTAATTTTGGATGTGTTGCTACTCCCAAGGACTAAGATGATCGCTTCATATGAAATTAAACCGGCAACTGCACCCTTCTACCGAAACGCAAGATCTACTTCACGCTAGAAATAAGTGTGGTAACCTGATCTTGATCCTGCTTCGGAACCTTTTTCATCTACATTTACTGCAGCACTTCCAAATTTAAATATTAATTTTATTTTATATTATTATTTTTACTTCAAAGTACAATATGTAACTACCTAATATGTTTCAATAACTTTATTTGTGTCTAAATACCTTTGTCAGTGTGGATTAGGTACATTTAATCTGCAATATGTATGTTTTTTAATAAATGATTAATATTATGAAGCATAAGTATGAAATATGTTGATAAGATAAAAGTTATTAGACACAAAATTCATTTCAGTTGGCTGTACCGAAGAAACTGTTTTATATTCCATTCCAATCGCTGACCACGACAAAAGGATAACAAAAATATTCTTTTCTCGCAATTGATCCGACAAAGACACCGACTAAGCGAATAAATTCAATAGAATAATTAATTTCAGTTCTTTAATCAACGACTTTTTTCGGACAATGGCCTTTTAAAAAAAACGATTACCAATGCGCACTTGGCCAGCACGGTGGACGATGGCTTAAAACTTTCTCATTCTGAGAAAAGACCTGTGCCCAGCAGTGGGATAATAATATGTTAAAGATGAATCAACGACTGGATTGAAAATTTATCTGTAGAAATGAATGTAGTTAGCGCTATAGTTTTCAAGTATTATGCGTATTAAAAAAAAGAAAACATTTCTAATCTAGATAGCATTAACGCAAGGTGGTACGGTATGATCCCAGCGTCCCCTAGCATTATGGAAAAGCGGATAGTAGCAGCAACAGCAAACGGCCACATTTAGTGTAATAAGCTATTTTAACACTTAAAACTAGCTAGTTATTTTTAATCAAATACAAGACTTAATTCTCATCATCCGCGTTTTTTCCTTTTATTTGTTTATTAATCACGACTTCGACTAGTTTGTATAGATATGACCAGAATTATTTTTTGCTTAAAATTTCTAAACTGTTTTTATGCTTCAATACTTTATATAGTAGGGCAATTAAAAAATCAACGTTACACTATAGTTATCTTAAAAGTTATTAGTGTCACTGAAAAAAATAACAACGAGGGATATAACAGTGTTTTTTGAAAAAATAAAAACAGATTCTTATCTCTCCACGCGTCATTCATTAAACTATTAAATATTGTAAACTTATCAAATTATATTATATTAATACGTAGAATATAACTCACTTGTTAATAAAAAAGCCAGATTTTTGACTTACAAATATTTCTATTCAGTTAAGCGCTATTATGTAGAGTCAGGTCGTTGACTTACAATCAGATTTTTTTTATTGAAACAGACGCGAAATAATATACGTTCACGTCAGGGCTGTCACGGTACGTTTGTAATACAAATATCAGACACAAATTTAAATTTGGTGTTTGCCAGTATGGGTTCTATGATTTGGAGATTTCTATTACAACTGACGTATGCCAGTTCATTTTATGTCTGACGAAGGCTCTTTAGAAAGCTCCAGCTAATGCTAGTAAAACCGACTAAATCTACTCCAGTGGTATCACCGCCATACCTTCTAGTTATTATGTACTAATTTGTTCTTTTCGTGATGTGGTAAGGGTAGAAGTTGGCTCGAAAACCCTTTGTATTTCGACTACAGAGGCACTAATGCCACACGTGTTTTGTTCAATAGAAACTGTATGAGCGCTGTTGTGTTCTGGTCCGCCAGATGTTGTAAGGGAGACGTATTTATCCGAGATATTCTATTTATGGACTGCATGCTTACTTGATACTTCCTTATTATAAATAATAATAGGTTAACACGCTTTTGTAACTAGCTGACTAAACATAGAAAATAAATAATAATTTAAAGAAACTAAAAAATGCGTTATTTATTTAAGTAGCTTAACTAAAAAAGTCGAAAGTAATTTCCTATAAGTTAAAAAATTAAACGATAAGAAAGAAAATCCTTTTTATCGACATAAAGTGTCGTATTTGATAAGCGTGTAAAGTTCAATTCAATCCGAAGTTTGAAAACGGATAAAAACCGTGTTTACAGATTTCGTAACAAACATATATAGATACGACCGAAGCTAATAAAAGCGTGTTAAATAAAATAAATATATAAACGCTTTCTACACTCATAGCCATACACTAGGATAATCTCCTATGTCGTGGGTACCATGGACACACAAAGACGAATACACAAACACCCAGACCCAGAACAGAATCTAAACTAATCATAACTCATCATAGTAGAAAGCGTTCTTTTTTATACATGAAATATTACAAACATTTTCTTAGAAAAAGTATTTACATTTGTATATAGTAGAGTAATTCAGCTAATAATTATAATCACCTAATAATCTGCCATCCTTAATTATAATTAAAGATGGATGATAGAAATGATGATTTTCTGATGAGGGATCTTACTAGCTTATCGAAGGTTTCTTCTCGTATTCTTTTCTACATTATACTATTTCTGTACCGATAATTAGCGAAGGAAGATGCGAGTAAAATATCATTTAAACATTAAAAAGAAATAAGGCAATGCATCCATCAGGCGGATAAAGGTAAGTTGGTCACTGTCGCTCATGAACAAGTAACCAACTCCATAAAGAATAGAGGTTTCCTCCTGAACTCAACAGCAGATGAGTTACTACTCCTTCGTATATAAGTCAGCTAATATCCACATCCTTCTACCGATATGCAAAAACTGCTTACTGTCAAATCATACTGGTTCTGCGGTCATTCAATATAGGTAGTATAATTACAATAAAATACTTTAATAGTTACTTTCTAAGTTGTTACTTACATTTAAGCTTTTACATCCAACATTTCAACCTTATAAGTGATACTAAAACATCTTTGTGTTCAAAGTTCTATGTTAATATTCACTGGAAAATTAATTCTGTAAATCTCCAAAGGATTTTCTCGACCTAGCCTTTACAGACGACTATTCAACAATAGTTAACCTTTACAATGCAGAATGATACACAATTTGTTCGGGTACACAATGAATTAACAAAATAAATTACACAAACTCACCGCATACTAATTACTTATCGTAATTAATTATTACTAGGCCCATACATTTTATATGTAACTCACTCATGACTCTCACCTGCGTTCCATTCCACGTACTTATTTCGATGAAACAAATCGACAAATCTGTATTGTAATAAAAGAAAACTTAATAACTCCGATATAATAAGGCCATGTCATTCGTTTCTTTAGAGTGTTACGTTGTCGTATCGCCATGGTACACAGCACACATATAACATTGTTTTTGTATTACAATGCAGATTTTTCTAATGTATATTTCATCGCTATTAGTGCGGTAGAATGTAAGTATTATTGATGAGACATTAGAGTGAGAGAGTGATTACCATATAAATTATATGAGTTGATACTTTCATATACAAAATATTGGATAGATTACAGATGTACATCGGCAGCAATAAAGATTAGTCTACATGCCTAGTCTGTTATCAATTTTCATATTCAGCGCGTAAGTCAGGTTGGCCGAGTGGTCTAAGGCGCCAGATTTAAGCTCTGGTTCCCGAGAGGGAGCGTGGGTTCGAACCCCACACCTGACAAAGCTTTTTTTAGCACCTTTTTTACAATTAATTACTTTACAATTAAATTTATTACTCAGAATTAATTATTTAACGTTCAATGACTTAATTAATAAATACAGTTTAGTGAAATGCTATTTTTCCACAATCTCTAAACTGTAAGAAGTCGGTTAAATATTCAAAACAGTGAAATCTATGTACCCAATTATGAAATAATATACATTATTACTTTTTGTAAGTAGTTAGTATAATTAACAATTGATGTTCGTTGGATAATAAATATTGCATATAATGAAATAATAATGATGAGTTGAAATGAGTGTATTTATCCTACAAGGTATTTAATATTTATGTACCTTTCTTAAACTATTTCTAAGAGCGAAATTATTCCCTCATCTTGGCGTTGCTTTATACGTTTATTTTTGTTTATAATAAGTTCGAAGTCAGACAAAGAAACTTCAATTCTAATTTAATTAAAATCGATATTAATTAAAATCATTTACTTTTTCTAATCGTTATTCTGAAATAGAATAATTCAAAGTCCAAACACCCAATTAGTACGAAAGTTTTTGATAGACATGAATATCTCGCAATTAAGTGGTATCTAATGTCTTATTGATGTTCGTGATATAAACTGGTGCTATCGGAAGTATATTCAGTCACTGCATGGAGCAGGACAAAGTGTTCACAATTTGTCATACTGTGTACAATGTCACATTTATACTTTGTAAAAATTGGCTATCAAAAAATTTGCGTGTGCCTTTCTTGCACACTAAAAAACTTCACGTCAAAAAGTAGGTAAACCAAAATTATAATATACGATTTTAAAATACGAATATTATTATCGCAAAATTGATATTTTTACATGTAACGAAATATCGGCAATAAAGTAATTAAAAAACAGCTGAGAGTAACCGTTGCGGATTAAAAATTATATAAAGTATCATGTACCATTTTGAAGGTGGTAGAACTCTTTGTGGTTCACACCACCACCAACACCACCGCCACACCTATTTCTGACTAATGACAGCAGTGTTATGCGCTGCTGTGTTCTGGTCTGAAGGGTGTGGTAAGGGAGGCATACTTTTGCGAGGCATTCCATCTTAGTCCTCAGGGGTAACAACGTATCTGTGGCTGACCTTAGGTGAGACTTTGATCTAACCTAGGGTTGATTACAGATGTCCATGGGCGGCAGTAGCCACTTACCATCTTGTGGGCTGCATGCTCGTTTGCTACTTCCATACTATAAAAAAAAAACCAAAAGTATACCAAACTTATGTACGAATATAGCCACGGAGATATGCGACAACCGAACTTAGCGAAAGCCAGTTAACATGTATTGAACAACATGACGTAAAGCTCTTTAAAATGACACAATTTTCCTTTCTTTTTCGAGAATTTTTCAGTCATACTTCCGTATCAAATCACGGTACTACTAACAAATGGTAAATTAAATCACTTGTGAACTAATTCATTTCAATTAAGAAAATATCTGTCCTAATATACTATATCGCTAGATCTAAGTGTATAAAGATAAAATGCTTCCTATCTGAAAGGCAATATGCTTTCGTAATATCACAAATTAAGGGTTAACTAGTTATGCAGACGTTTTTATCTGACATAATTATACTGTCGAGCTTAACCAGTTCATCGAACGTATGTTCTTTGATCCCGCTCATTGTACGAAACATTCCCATTCCTAGCTGTGTAAATACATACATATCTTGCAACCTTCGTAGCTACGCCTCAGACATATCTCAAGTGATACGTTAGGATACATTATTTTTCCCGTAATTTAAAAAGCATGCTGTTTACCTATCAATAACTCTTATACTTATTAGTCTACTGCTCTCTATAGGTCTGTCCTAGACAGATACTTACAGGGAAACGCTTAATCTAACTGAAATCTTAGGCATCACTTGTGATATCCTCTAAAAGAAAAAGAACCATGCCATCGTTAACCTTTACGAAACAAAATGTAGTATAATAATTATTAATGGAATGATATAATAAAATAATGCATTGAACATTATCTATATTAGGTGTAACCGAAATGTATATATTGAACAGGGAGAATGAAAAGGACTGAACCCAAAATTTTGTCAAATCGAGTTAAATATTTAAAACTACTCCTATTAACGAAGTCTATCCTTTGGCAACTTTCTGGCGAACTTAAATTATTCTTCTGTTGTACATGTACGATGAACTATTAGGAACCGTTTCACTGTTATGTACGAAAAAAAACGTTAAGAACGTAAATTGGACATAGATCTAATCGGTCTATTGTGTCATCGCGCTCCTCGTTCCTGTGCGACTCATGTAAAAGAATGAGAATGCAATAGTTCATGAAACCATAGAGAGAGATCAAGATCATGCTAATGTACTAAGTGTAGTAAGCGGACCCAGCAGCGGAACATCATAGCCGATCAGTGCTGCCAAAGTAACACATTTTGTACTAGATTTGAAATATTTTTAGTTTGTTTAGATTAAGTTTTTGTTGTAAGCATATATATTTCGCACATTAAATGATTATCTAATTAACAATAACATTCAGAATCCCTTAGGTTACATTTAAAGAATACATAATTCATTTAATTTAGAGTAAATTACACGTAATATTATGTTTGTCATTAGGTATGTTGGCTTGAAAATAATAATTCTCCTTAAACAGAGAAGTAAAAAAAAAATGTCATTATCAACAAATGACAAAAATTAATAAATTACAAATCTCTGATTGATTCACAGGAGCTACCAAAACATACTTAGTACATAGTCTTCTAAGTTTTAATTGGTTTGACGTCCGAATAGTATGTACTAATAGTATGAGTAGAGTGTACTAGTACACTGAGCGAACTGAACTAGTACGGAGCGCCCTTTTAGATGTCCGAGCAGACATAAGATTAACTCAAAAGAATTACGTACCTTTTAGAAACTCTTTAAAATGCGAATACAAATTTGTTATTTCCACAAAATACAAATTTCGCGTCAGGTCTCTTTTATTATCGCCGGACATAATACATATATATAGAGACCAGATCTTCAGTGGTATTTCGATCGCAATCGACGTAATTATGTTGATTTATATTTAATTTCCTTGCATTTAATTGCACTACTGTAATACATTTTATTTTATTTATATATCACGAACTATTGAAAGCTTAATTCACTATTATTTAAAAACTATATCATAACCGACCAGTGGGCGTGGAGGCCGCCATTTATCTTATGTCACCCGACAGCTGGCTAATCTGTTTTAGAAGTAATCATAATTAATTACTTGCACAACGACCATCATTGGCCTGACTGGACTAGTGGACTCGTTCTACAAGTGGGAAAGGCTTAAAATATATGTTATTCTAAGTAATTCATATTATATTTATCTTACAAAAAATATACTCGACAAATTGAGAACTTCATTGAGATAAGTCCGTGTATAGTTGGCAAAATGTGTTTAGTCTCCAAAATTGGGACTGAATTTGAAACAATAAAGATCTTGGAAGTGAAAACACTGTAATTACTTAATAAAGCATACCATAAAGGAGTTTACGTTTGATAGTAAAATAATAAACATAATATTTTATAATTACTACAAATTACTCTTAAAATATAGGTTAGGTTTCGTACCAATCAAGGTTTATTTACACAAATAATTTAAAAGTAACACAATATCCATTATAGATTAATGTCTATGTCATAAATTAATAAAAGATTACATTTTCTTATATAACTAGTAGGAAGGCATCAAATGGACATATAATAATTAAAATAAAAATATAAAAAAACCCAACCCCATAAAGATAACTGAGCAAACATTTAAATAGTCAAAAATAATATCTATAGATGAGACATCAAATTCGAGTGAGTTACATTTTAATTATAAAAATATTACATTTGTTCGTTAAAATTGTGCTACATCGTCGCGGGGAAGGGTTACCGCTTAACTAAGTCAGGCCCTTTATACGATTGACTATCTGCCTAAGCCTGTGAAGATGACGATTATGCAATATTCCTATTTTATTTTAGCTTTTAGGTAGTAGGGATCTAGTCAAAACTTAGAGGTACCTAGCTGCGACATTGTAATATAGACCTCAATCCCTTTTGTTTGATACCCCACTTGATTATGTTTTACAACATTAAATTTTTCGACCTTACCTTAACCCCCTATACTAGTAAATGGCTAAACCGATTTTGATAATACATGTTTAAGAACCAGCACCCGAAAACCTTCTTTCTAATAAAAAGACACCGCATCCAAATCGGTTCACCCGTTTAGATGCTACGTGTCCACAGACAGACAGACATAGCAGTCAAACTCCTCTTTTTGTGTCGGGGTTAAATATTTATAAAACAACATACAACATGAGAAGATAATCAAAAAACTTTACTTACGCACCTACACTCATGCGGGACTTGAGCCGCCCACTGTCTCATACCTCGCAAACCACAAAAGTCAGCCCGACACTGAACCGCTCTTCAAAGCCTCTCGGGGGGTATTGGGAATACACGGAGCTGCGAGCGCTTAACGCTTGAAATTAATATAATATTTACACAAAATTGGTTGGTGGGGGACTCAGCTTCCCCGCAAATGGTGCTTAGGGCTAAATCCATCTGCGTTATTAAAATTAATAACGATGTAAAATAAATAAACAAAATAATATAGAACAATTGAGCGACCTCATTGTCTCATTTTTTAATCCGACGATACATCGTTACGACTAATATTAGTAAATTATGGGCAAGTGGGTAGTATATAGCATTTCAGCACGTCATTCCCTTCAAAATAAACGGTTTCAGTATGTATGAAGTTCGTGACACGTTTGGTTGTTGGACGTTGATAGCGTCGTTAATCATGTTCAACGGACAGCGCCTTATTCGAGCTCATCGTGCCTTAAAACTGACGCTTTCCACACAATTGATTCTTGTAACCGGACCTTACTCTACGGAGCTATTATGTATTTAGCACAATTAATGTTTCAAGTCACGAATCTATATATACTGTTATATAATAAGTATTTAAGAAATAATATAACAGTATACATAGAAAATGAAAAATGAAATAAAGACGTATGCGAGACATACATATGCGAGGCGTTCTAACTAAGTCCTCAGGAGTAGCAACGCATGTGTGGCAAACGTGCAGTGCGTTTGTCCAGCAGTGATACATGTAGGCTCTTTCAAATATTGAATTAGTAATATTGCCCTTGTGGGACGCGACTCAACGAATATTGAAGACTTTTTGCTAACTTTTGCGTTGGGAAATTAGATCTGAGTGTTTTCATGTGGATGTGAAATGAATAAAGCTCAAAGCCCAGAGCTTGACATATTGTCATTA
This sequence comes from Cecropterus lyciades, assembly GCA_002930495.1. Lineage (NCBI taxonomy): Eukaryota > Metazoa > Arthropoda > Insecta > Lepidoptera > Hesperiidae > Cecropterus > Cecropterus lyciades. The sequence continues at coordinate 26,732 of MOOZ01004790.1, read as the reverse complement.
AATCCTCTTTGTGATAGCACGCTCTTACTTTAATGTGTTACTTTGTTTTGATATAAAAGCTGCAAATGACGTAGTCCACTCTGATAGAAAGTGGACACTGTACATTGGACATCTGTCATCAAGCCCAGATACATAAGAATTTTACCTAAGGATAGCCAGACGCGATGCTACGCCTGAAGACAATGTTAGTACGCCTCGTTAAATGTCTCATCCTCGCCTCATTAAGTTAATAACAATAAAAAAAAACAGTTTTTAATCCTACACGTATTAATTCAGATTTTGCGTCAATTAAGTTTGTTTTACTCATTACCAATATTTTGCACTTCACATTTGAGTTAATTTGGAATAAACTTGACATTAAATAGTTCCGTCACGTAAGCTATCATCTTGTTTCTAGCATATTTAAAGGTCCTAGCAGACATGTTGTTGGCATCAGTAAAGATTATCTGCCTTTCGAAAATTAAACAATCAAACGCTACACACCGCACACTTTCGAGGGGTAGTCGCAACTACATCTGGACGATCGATACAGCAACTAAATGAGATGCGGTATTAATATATTCGCTAAAACGTTTTCAGTACCGAGACTGAACGTAACAAACGCCAAAAAGTGGCATCGTTGCAGTCACTAAAACGTGAATAGCCGATTTTAAAAGTATGTAATGTGTTGAACGAGAAAGGTTGGAACGAGGAGGTACCACTGCCACAACTACTTCTAGCATGAAGCGGTTCTTGTGTTTCGATGTAAGTTGTGGCTCACATAAAGGGCGACAGGTGGCCCTCAGGAAGAGCAACGCATTTATGATTGATTTCAGAGAACCCTTTTTTACATGATGGCACATTGACACTTTACACTCTGTCTGTCTGTCTGACGCATGCAGTCCATCTGTAAGTGGTTACTGCTGTCCTTGGACACTTGACCACTTACAGATGGACTGCATGCTTATATTGCTGCAGATATTATAAAAAGAAAAACGGCATAATAGGTACTAGTACTGTGAGGTTGTTATTAACGAATATTGTTTATTAACGAATATTGCTTATATATAAGCAATATTCGTTAATAAACAATTATTATTGTCCTTTGTTCGGTCACCAGTGAAAAACTCAGTATTCCATGAGGATTCCGCGGTAGATCACCTGATTGTTAGGTAATTTCGTCAATAACAAGAAACAAACACGCACAATCATATATTCGATTTGTAAAGAAACATACGTCTTCAAACATTTCTTTGCTAATCTTTTTCGAATATTCGAAGAGTTGGCGATTACGACAGTGTAACAGGTGCTCGCTTATTAGATGGTGCTCGCTATTTTTTATGATTACTAAAATCTTTTTTTCATTTTTTGTCATCACAAAAATAAGTTAAAATTAAAATTAGATGAAATGTTTTTTAGTCAACCCAATATTGTCCCATTCCTGGGCCCGGGCCTTCTCTCAGGATGAGAGAATTTTAGACAATTGTCCATCGCGCTGGCCAAGTGCGTATCGGCAAATTTCATACACTTTTAAGAACTATTTTTAGAGAACTCTCAGGTGTGTAGATTTTCTCACAATGGTTTTCTTTGCTATAAAGCAGGAATTATTAATTTTCAATACAGAATTATAAAATTTCGGAATACGAATAATAGTGAACTAAGTAGTATATTGTTAATTGTAATAATAATAAGCAATATATAGGCTTACTTAACTTACAGTGTACTTGTATCTGTGTATGTTAGGAGCAGTGGAACCGTTACTGTCGAAACTTTGCCTCTAAATTTAGAGTTCGAGGTTCGACTCCCATAAACGCAACAATCGATTCATTTGCAACAAAAAAAATATTCCAACATTTACGTAAATCCGATCGTCCAAGTGTAGGTATAACGATTATGACGGTGTAACAGGTGTTCGCTATAGGGTACTTACATTATTTTTTATGACATTACTAAGTTCCTTTTGCTCCCATAAAATCGTACAATATACTATTTTTTATTTATGAAAGTGAAGGAACAAATGAGCTTGCAGTTCATTTAATGGTGAGTGAGTACTAACGTCTATGGACATTTGAGATCGAGGGTTTTGGCTAAAGTCAATTACAGATACGTTGCCACTCCTTCACCTGTTACCTCGTGTTTAGTTCAGCTGACATCCACATAATTACTATTTACACGTTGATTTTTTTTATTTAAAGAAGTAGTTAATGCCTAATAACAGCAGTGTTCTTGGTTGTGTTTTGGTGGGAAGCCAAGGGAAGAATGTGGTAAGGGTAACATTACGTATGTCACCACATCCTTCCATCCGAGTCGTTCTAATTGAGTCCTCAGGGATAGGAACGCATCTGTGGTTAGCCTGATATAAGACATCTTATCTGGGGTTAATTAAAAATATCTATGGGCTAATTTCATTAAAAATAATAACTTTAAAAATATTTTTTTATATAGATATTTGTAACCAATCACAAATTGGATTGAAGTTATACTACATCCACAAATATTCTGATACTACTACTGTCAATTAAACTGGAAAGCCTCATGTGAATTACTACAGTCACCAAACCAGAATACATCTATAATCAAAACTGATTCTGAAGCAGGAGAACGTATAGGAGCAGTACCTTTGCAGCCAAATCACGAAATATCTGTAAATTATTTCATGAGATTCAAAGGAAACCAAAGTCAGAAATAATTTATAAAGTCTTGCTTGTATATTTCCCATCACTTTAACTTATCCATGTGTTCTAAGAATGATTTCGTGGAATTTATAAAATTATTCAAAATTCTCAGGAGTTTGTCTTTTCGTAAATTATTTGCCTTTTTGCTGAGTTTGCTTTTTTATAAAATAATACCTCTTATAATAATTAAAAGATTTCAGAGAAACATTTCAAAGTAAAAAAGAAAAATTTCAGAAAAATATTAAAAGTAGTTCTTCTCCACTTTTAAAAATTAAACAAATGTATTAACAGTCGTATATCAAACACCATTTTATTTCAGTCTCTGAAAGAAATTATTTTTTACAAATACTGGCTGTGTCTCACGGTTTTACTCGCGTTTAAAGCATATAATGTAAATTTATATTGTACTTAATAACAATCAATAGTAAATACTAAATGACATAAGGCAGATACTGTTTCTTGGAAATATATCTTGCTGTAAATATGTTTTTTATAATCCTTCTAATTAAATTTCATAGTTTTGATGACGATTTCAATCATACAAACAAAAATTTAAAAAATATACAAATGTCTATTATTATTTATTCTCGGTCTACCATTTTTTTACAAATATAATATATCCAAACACGAGAAACTTAAATTTTAAATACATGTATGGATTTTATGAGATTTTTTTTTACTGCGAAAACATTAATATAGGAGTACAATATGTATTATTATTCGTTATCAGCTTTTGAAACAATATATTTATGAATGTGATGTACAGACATACATTAGCTTTTATAATACGTATGGATTTTATGTGACTTTTATTTTACTTCTAAAACATTAATATCAAGAAGTAAAACACTTGTCTTGACGTCCTTTCGCTCTCTGACCTTTCGCCTACGCCTCGCAACACAAGTCAAAATGTTTCAGGTACCCGTATTAAATAATGTATAGCATGATTGTACTATTTTTTCTGTTTTCAGTTACGAAGTCGGGTATTTGTTTTTATAGTAATTTATTGAATTGAAATAAAAACTGTTTTTAAAGATCTTTATGTTGATACGATCATTAAAGCTTACAACTCTGTTGTCCCCGCAACGGGATTTAGTTTTCTGAATGGAATCTGGAATCTGGAAAAAGCAACTCAACGTCATAAAACAAAAAAACCTTTATTATAGTATGAAAGTAGCAAACGAGCTTGCAACCCATCTGATGGTAAGTGGTTACTGCCGCCCATGGGCATTCGTAATCAACCCTAGGTAAGAACAAAGTCTCACCTAAGGTTAGTCACAGATGCGTTGCTACCTAAGATGACTAAGATGGAATGCCTCGGATAAGTATGTCTCCCTTACCTTCACACCAGAATACAGCAGCGCATAACACTGCTGTTATCAGGCAGAAATAGGTGTGGCGGTGGTGCTTCGAGTGCTTGAGTCGAACCACAAAGAGTTCTACCACCTTCAATTATTTTGATTTATCAATGTCAGCATCACAAATAATCAAACGCAAAACCATCCTGCATTTCAGTTCGGTGATCGCTACACGACGCAACTCATCTCATATAACAGACAACTAAAAAAATGACACTCAAAGTAAGATCCTCATTTTTAAAGTCGGTTAATAAAAAAAACATAGATTCTACCAGGTAATTGATCTTAGTGTAGCTCTATATATCTACGTATAAAATTCAGCAATACCACGTCAAAATTATCGTCGTCATCATTATCATCGCATCGCACGGAACTTCATTAATAATCAAGTATAGATTGGAAGGTCTCGCAAATCTGTCTACACTTTTTTTACTTTTTAGTCAACTATCAGACATGTCTTTAATATATTCATTTACTATTAAAGCAAGTGATAATTAGTTTTTAATACACGCATAACTTAGAAAATATCAGCAGAATTCTTACGATTTGAACCCCGCCAAAGAAAGCAGCTAAAATATTACGACTAAACTGGTGATGCTAGGTCACACGCAATACATACATAAAATTATCGATACTTTAATAATATTTGCTAGAATCGTGGCAAATAAATTAGGAATATATTTGCGTATGTACCAATATAAATGATATTAATATAGATTTAGGATCCTCGTCTCAAGGGTGACAGATACCTGAGCTTGTTTGCGTGGGATGTCGCGGTTATACTCGTACGTCGTCCTGACGACCGAATTGCGTAGCCGGAGGACACTGATTCCACGCAACAATAAATCTCTGCAAATACTTTTACCAAACAGTGAATTCGATTAAGAAAGGTATTCAAATAGACATCTTAGACATAAGATAGGTATATAAAACTAAATTTTTGTTAAATATGCTTTTTGGTAACGTGATTTTGTACCTTTTCTATTCAATTTCCTTCGATTTATTTAATTAAGGCAGTAATTTTAACATACGTGCATAAAAGATAATTGGTCTGCGATACTAGATATATAATTACATCACTAAGGTTTTGCTTTGTCATCTAAACCAAACGTATGCATAATTTCAGTTTCATCGCTTATTTTTCAACTTTTATTTATACTACATGCTTTTAATATTAACTTACATTGATATAAAACAAACGAAAAACATAAAGGAAAAGCTTAAAAATGTACTTTACCCTAAAAATCCGCTGACATTGCTTAAAAATCCCATCAAAATTAGTTTATCTGTTCCCACGGCTTCCGTATATTGATAACTTGCAAACACATATGTATATGATAAGATAATTGCAGTATTTTTTGGTAACAGATAGTCTTATAAATTTATTTCTTTAATTTATCCGCAAAAGCATGAATACTGAGTGTGCAAAACCTTTGTGTGTTAACCTGAGATATATAGGTACATTCTTGTTTGACTATTTTCGACATTGCTATATGATATTGCGCTTACGAACGACGAAAACGACACTTACGAAGTAGTTCAGTTTGTTTTATACACTTTACACAAAACTGCAGTAGCGATCTTTTGCAGTTGTTTTTATCTAAAGCGACGCGAGCAATTGCTATATGTTACCTTTAGCAATGTTATCTTAGCGAGAATGTAGCGCAACATCTGGCACCGTAATAAACTGTCTAGCCAGGATAACGGCCGGGCGGAGGGAACGTTCAAATGTACCCAGGTTTCAATGTAAGTACGTGACAACGGTCCCGCGCCGCCACATGTCACGATGGACGTGGATCGTCCTGATTTTAGGGTTTTGAATGAAATGAATATTGTATGAAAAATAACGAATTTAGATATCGTCGCTTAAGTTCTAGCACCGCGTACGTCATTTTTTGGCGGTATTTTGGCGTCATTTTGAAAATCATCGTCATTGAAATCGAAATACGCGATGTTTTGTCCAAACAAAATCAAGGTACGACACAAAAATATCTTTAAATTATGGAAAATTAAAAGTACAAAACGGAACTTTAGTTGCGTCTATGTAAAATTAATCGGTATTTGTCTCTCCAAAAAAATTGCCAAAAATGACTTACGCGGTGATAGAACTTAAGCGACGATATGCGAATTTGATGACAGGTGAGGAAGATCGGTCATCATACCCGTGTGATGTGTAGTAAATTCCGGGTTCGACCCCCGATCACACAGATATCTTAGTAATGAATTTAGATTTCTGTTCTGGGGCTGAATGTTTTTGTATACCTAAATCTTTATATGTTACTGGCACCGAAGACGCAGGAGAAAATTCTAGTGTGGGTTTACCTACCTATGTGAGTCGCAATAAATGTTATTTCCTAATATTTTTATGTTATTTATTAATTATATATATTCTCATAACTGTGAAGTTTTAAATAATACCTACTTAGGTACATTTCTTTGATGTGTTTTAAACTAATGTATTGTAAAATCGGATATCAGTTTATACTGCAATATATACTATAAACTTACTCCTATCTTCTACTTTTACGAGTAATATTCAATAAAAACTAAAGAAGTACGAATTTTCAACTTCATCCTATTGTCCTCATCATTTTACTCGTAACACGTTTACAGCTGAATCATTATAATTCTATTTTCAAATTTAAGCAAATTGTATGCCAATCATAATCAAATATATATTACGCTGCACGGCATGGGCTGTAACGGTGCAGCTAAATTGCGGAAACCGTTTTCAAATGTTGAGATATGTGGTCGAATTATGCTTGTAACTCATGCGATACATCTGAATATTCCGCGTAAATTTGATGCTCAAAGTGTTTATATTACAACTGAAAAAATATATCCAATAATATTATTGAGCCTTATTTAGTAACATTCATAAAAATATTTTTAACTAGCTGTGCCCTGTAGTCTCACCCGCGCTTAAAATGTATCATACATTTGAATGTAGTTGTAGTAATCTATACATATAAATAAAATTGAAGTGTCTGTTTGTAATATCAAAATAACAGTTTTTTACCAAATGCATATCGAAGTATATACGATACTGATAACAAAACAGCAATTACTAAAATTTTTGTCTGTCTGTCTGTCTGTCTGTCTGTCTGTCTATTGTATTGAATTGTATTGAATTATTAAAGGTATAAAATTTCGGTTAATGTATGTCACGTTATATTTCTTTTAAACGCGGGTGAAACCGCAAGCTCAGCTAGTTTCATTAAATAAATTAAATAAAATTGTTTTATTTTGATGCAATTTCAAACACACGACATACAGACAGTCAACTATTTATACGATAAAAAGATTATTTTCTTATTGCTCTAACCAATAGAAAATTATTTTTGACAATTTAATTCAGAAATTCGAAACATTCATGAATGTTTACGATTGTTTGTTAAAGAAGGTCTGAATCTCAATGAATGTCAGCCCTTTGACCCTCAAAAACAATTAATGAGTTAGTCAAATAACGACCCGCGTGGCGAAGCGGGCACCATACCGGTCTGACACCCAGTGGGTTCCGGGTTCGATTCCCGGCCAGACCAGACGTTTGAATGATGAGTTTAGATTCTCTTCTGGGTCTGGGTGTTCGTGTATTCGTCTTTGTGTGTACGACGACACAGGAGAAAATCCCAGTGTGGGGCTATGAGTGTAGAAAGTGTTTCGGGTCTATTCACATGTGCCACACTTCTCGGTAGTACATGAGTTTAGTGAGTACATGTGAAAAGAATCAACTAAATGTTGTGGTAACTATAGAAAAAATAACCGTCACGAGAATCTTGGCAGATGTGAAACATAGTTTTCGTACAAGTAATACACATAAAAGACAAAATTGCAATAGGAACTAAATATATAGCATAATGAAAATAACGCCATCTACGAACAGCACCCCGCGCTAAGTCGAACTATCACCGCAGCCCGCTTAGTTTTGTTCGATACTTAATAGTTGCGACAGTGTAAAACAGATGGCGCTCTAATAAAAACGGTGTGATGATCGCCACGCCAACAATCAGTTTTACGTGGACCACTTCTTATGCGTGGTGTCGCATGTACTTGCGT